>ML780377.1:13665-27740 GCA_009831015.1 Picea engelmannii
GAGATGAATATGATCATCCTTCAAATGCTACACCTTATATGGCAGCAATACCTCGGTACCGGGTAGAAATTCACGATCCTTCGGTTCTGATTTATGGGGAAACTTATGCAAAGTAGAATGGTCAAGCCATTTATGACACTCATCACCCTTTCCGAGAAAATAGAACTTCATACACCATTTTCTGACCATTCTTGCATCCATTTGGAATTTGATATCTTATACATTGGCCTTATGTATGAGACCGGAGATCATGTTGGTGTATATGCAGAAAACTTAAATGAAACTGTGGAGAAAACTGCAAAGTTGCTAGGCTACCCAATAGACACAATAATTTCATTCCATGGTAACAAAGAAGATGGTACGCCTCTTGGTTGAAGCTCCTTCCCACCACCTTTCCCTAGTCCATGCACTCTGCAGATTTATCTTTCTCGTTATGTAGATTTGTTGAATCCTCCTCGGAAGGATGCCTTGGTTGCATTGGCTAGTCATGCATCTGGTCTAGCTGAAATAGAAAGTTGAAGTTTCTTTCATCACCCATCATAAGGGACGAGTACTCCCAATGGATTATTGTGATTCAAAGAAGTCCTTTAGAAGTAATAACATATTTTCAATCTACAAAACCACCTCTCAGTGTCTTCTTTGCAACAATTTCCCCGCATTTGCACCCTCGATATTATTATATTCCCTCTTCTCCAAGGTTTTCACCCAATAGAATACATGTCACATGTGCTCTGGTTTATGGGTCCAGTCCAACTGGCAGAATCCACAAAGGTGTTTGTTCCAATTGGATAAAAAAATTCAGTTCCTTCTGAAGTTTTAGAATCCAAGAGATAATGCATTTTTGCAATTTCATGAACTATTTTTGAAACAGGCTTTTCGGTGGCTTAGGAAAACATTTTAATTGTTCATTAGCCACCGAAAGCAGATCTTTCGGTGGCTTACAGGTTCATATTTTAGCTCTCTAGTCACCAAAAGCACAGAGAAGGGAAGAATGGAACTCTTTTTGCATAGATCCAAGTTTTATCATCCTAAAGGGTACAAGGATGATTTACAAGTTAAGGTTATTATTAAGAGGATCTGTTTCAATGTGTTGTCCCAGTTTTGGAGGTGCCAACAAGGTAAAAGAGATAAATTTTGTTGCATATTAATGACAGAAGAATGACTTGTTTGCCAAGGTGGCATTCTTGACTTATCCCACGGTCTAGGGAGATCTGTTGCGGTTGTCGAAGACATGAATACTATCCAGATAAAAGCTACAGGTTTGTAGGGGATCAGTTCTAAAGGCCAAATGACTCCATAACCCAATGGTAAAGGCTACAAGCAAGTTACAGGTTTGCAGAAGATCAGTTGCACAGGAAAAATGACTCCATAGCCCAACATGAAAGACATTGGAGCTGAGGTTCTTGAAACCTCGCAGGGAGGTTGTCATCCCCAGAAGGAGCCAGATGTTATCTCCTCAAATAACATAGTCAAATTTGTTTATTTTAGGTGATAGGAAGTCATTGAAAAATACATTTCTAATTTTTTAAAGGTTCATTTTTTAGAGCCTTAGGTTTGTAATAAAGTTTGAAAAACATTTGATTTGTTTTTCCCTTCAAAAAAGTCAAAACTCAGGTTTCAGTAGCTAAGCGCCTTTCCAAAAGGGTTTCTAAGCCACCCAAAGTGCAGAAATTATGCGTTTTTACTGTGTTGAGTCATCATTTTCAAATGATGATTCTGAGCGACTGAAGAATATTTTTGAGAAACAGGAGGAGGTTTTTGTTTCTAACACATAAAATAACAATAACCTCTCTCATTTTTCCAACAGGTGTCATAAATTGGGATATTCAAATTCATCTCTGAGCCCTAATTTTCGGATCTCAAAATTTCCCTGTTTGAAACATGTTTTTGAAATGCAGATCCCAGGCAACTGAAGATGAATCTCAAATAATTGAGAAAGTTTGTTTCTCACAAAAAACCAATATACAAAATCCTCTTTCATTTTTTACACAGCGTTTTTGGTTTGAGAGATATGGGTAAATCTTTGAGAAGCATATTTCCATAAATTTTTGTCTTTTCCAGCCACCTCACAAATTCGAATTTGAGATAGGAGAAGAGGTTATCATATCCATCTTTTGAGGATCTTGAAACTGTTTGTAAAGGCTATAAAGCCAAGAAAATTTTATGAACAAAAGGTTTGATTTTGAGCTCTAAACTATATTGCTATTGTGATAGAGATTCTTTCTATAATATGTTTAGTCTACAAACTTCTTTCACTGTTATTGTCAGATCTTCTTTTCTCTTTCTGTTATATGATTATGAGTTGAATTATGTTCTTTATATATGTTTACATAGTCCATTGGTGACTGTCATCTCACTATCTGATTAGTAAGAAAAGGATCATAAGTATTTATTATTGATCTGTTAGCCCATAATATCTATTGTTTTATAGACATATGTTCTAGTTAATTGATTGGTCTCTTTATCCATTTGATTCACCTATCTGATAATAGCTCTTGAAGGCCTTGCATTGTTTGAATATCCTTAGACAGTCTTGTGATACAATCTAGTGAGTTAGATATTCATCTTGATCCAAACCCACACCCATTATAAGAGAAAATAGTTACAAAAAGGTTAAGTTACCATGCATCTCTGAGATATAGACTAGGAGAGTTTCCTGGAGTGATAACAACACCCACTACTCACGGAATCTCATTCCCCACATGCTTGTTCCACTTGGGAGTATACACCCTCACAAGCACAGTCCATCGGTGCTTCACCTCCCTCTCTGGGTCTCGGCAACAGGTCAAATCATGAACTCTCAGAGCTCCATAGCTGGTGTTGGACTCTCTCTAGGAGAAAACCACTTCCCAACAGACTCTCTCACCTGGAGAGAGTTGCTCATAGCCCTGAAAACCTGCCTCTTCTACCACAGGCCTGAAAACCTAGTTCTTTGACCAGTTTCAACCCAATTCCTGCAAGTTCAGGTTGACAGCAACAGCAACAGCTTTGGCTAACTCACAGGTGAAAGCAGCAACAGGAAAACTGAGTGTGGACGTCCAGAAGACGGAAACAACCACAGTTTAGCACTCATTCACGCAAGGATGACAGTCGCAATAGTAGATGGGCATAGGTCCAAAAATGGCAACGACTAGATGCTAGACACAACACGCTCAGTCAATTTCCCTAGTGTCAAGTTCCAAAGAAGACACAGAACAGTTCACTGGTTTTGGTTCTTATAATTGCATGAGGGTAAAACAACAGAGGTTCCAAAGTAGAGGAAAATGGTTTTCAGACAGAGGATCCAGAATCTGGAAGCACAGATGCAACAACGAAGGACCAACCCCCAACACGGCTCAACTCAACAGTTTTAATTGCATGTGCCCAGGTCGACACTTGTCTTCCTGGAGCTGCATGCGTTCCCTTTTTGCACACGTTGGAGCTGCACATGTTGCCCCTCCCAGGACTTAGGATAAAAACATACATTTCACATAGCTTTTGGAATAATAATAAATTATTATTCCCAAGGACTCAAGCCCTTAAGCTTAGCCCCTCTTCCAACATTTCATCCCCCTTTTCCCTTACCCACTCTATGGAATCTTAGTCCCCCATCACTCTTTCTTCATGGTTGGTCTGCACGCAACGATGTTTATTCTCTATTAATGTTTTGCATCTTACATATACAAAAACAGGCTTCTAGCCTTAATACTTAGCCTCTCTACCCTAATAAACACATAATCCCACCAGCTTATCAATACTCGGCTCACCAGCCTACAAAACATTATTATAGTTCATAAACATGATTACAATTCATAATATAACTGGGGAATTGTCGGGGGATATTACAATCCTCCTAGATGCTCCATGAATTCTCACAAAAACCCTCACAAGTCTCTTGAGTCATTTTCTCAACATAAAATGTTGTTGGTTCTCTTCCCAACACTCATCTCCTCTTTTTTTGTTCAAAATATGCAAGTAAAAACTGCTCTCCATGCAAAAACATGACTGACCCCAAAAATGTCCCCTTGGCCATACAAATTTCATCCCTTTGTTTGCTTGCTTGGCTTGACATACACTCTTCCCCAAGTTGATTCTACCCATGCCCATGCTCTCCAATAACTATGAGATGTGATTCCTCACACCCACCCTCTTACAAAAGTTTAATGATTGGATTTAGGAACACTCAACAACAAATAGAAGGTTTACCCAATAATAATAATGATTTAGGAATGTGGGTTGGATAAATACCCATGAATAATCCCCCCTTGGACCCCTCTCTATTGTGGAATCATAGCCCCCCATCGTTCTTCACTCTTCTCGTATTTCAACCATCGATTACTATTTTGACTAATTATTTCAATGCACATAATATACCATTTGGCCCCCGACCATATTAAACTAATATGGGCTCTTTGCCCCAACACATCGGCTCACCAACCTAAATCACATTTATACAATTAAATTCTAATTCATGGGGATTAAAACTCGGGATGTTACAGATCCACGCCTCTAATATTGTATTCATCATTTTCATTGTTTACAATACAATATAAATATAGGATTACACAACATCCAAACCCCTAATCTATTGACCTAGATTATTCAACAACCCTAATTCCTTAACCGTAATTAGAGAACCTTCGGCAAAAACCATGTGCCAAAAAACCACTAAAAGCAAACCCAAAAAACCAATATAATTTTTTTTTGTGGCCTCGGCCCTCAAACCCCCTTACAAGGGGGATGCCAACCCCCCTCCCCCAACCCTTTCTCCCATATCAGTGTACAATACATTTTATAGGATTATATAGTCAATAATCCAAGGCAGGAATGCCCATAGATCCTCTACACCAAGAGAACATCTCAGTGCTCACATATATTGTTAATGAACATGAAACATTCTCCAAAGTGTCCACCTTCATCAACAACACATTCTTGTCTTCAACCATGTCTCTCAAAAAGTGATATTAAACATCAATATGCTTTGTCTTTGAATGATAAGTCGAGTTCTTTGCTAGGAATATTACACTCTAACTGTCACAATATATCCTTACAACTTTTTGTACCAACTCAATACCTTAACACAATCTATGTAACCATATTGCTTCCTTGCTTGCATGAGTGGATTCCATGTATTCAGATTTTGTAGTTGAGAGTGCCACTACAGAATATATTTTTCTCATCCAATCGATTGCTCCTCCAAATAGGTTAAAAACATACTCGCTTGTAGATATTCTATGATCCAAATCTCTAGCCCAGTCTGCATAAAAAATCCCATGTATGTCCAACACTTTGTCCAATCTCGGTCTTCCTTGGTAGCACAATCCATAACTAGCAGTGCCACACAAATACCTAAAAAACCTCTTTATTGTTGTCCAATTCTCCTTCCATGGTTTTGACACATACCTGCTCAAGAATCCCACTATATGTGAAATGTACGATCTAGTACAGACCATTGTATACATCAAACTTCCAACCACACTTGCATATGAAACATAAGACATGTCCTCTTCTTCCTATGTCTTGGGACACTGATCCACAAATAAATTTATACCTACAGTAATAGGGACCCTGACTGGTTTACATTTCTGCATATTAAACCTTTGCAATATTGTCTTGACATATTTCCTTTGATTTAACTAGAGTTTCATGTTCGCTCGATCTCTTTTAATTTCCATGCCCAAAATTAAATTTGCATCACCAATATTCTTCGTGACAAACTTACAGGACAATTGTTTTTTCACTTCTTGGATAATCTCCTTGTCGTTTCCTATCAACAACATATCATCCACATACAAGACCAAATAAATAAGATGATCACCGATTAATTTGAAATACATATAGTGATCTTCTTTTCTCCTTGTGAAGCCAAGCCCCAACATATAAGTATCAAAATTTTGATACCACATCCCTGGTGATTGATTTAACCCATATAGGGACTTGTTCAACTTGCATGTCGGCTCTTTCTTTCCCTTCACTGCAAATATTTTTGGTTGCTTCATGTAGATTTCTTCTTCTAGATCCCCATGTAGGATTATTATCTTCACATCCATATATTCTACTTCAAAATTAAATGTAGCAAGAACAGATAAAAGAAATCTAATATAAGTTAACTTGGCAACAGGAGAAAAAAATTCACCAAAATCAATTCCCTCTACCTAGGAATAATCCTTTGATACTCATTGAGCCTTGCATTTCTCCACTTTTCCTTCTGCATTCAACTTCTTCTTAAACACCCATTTGATTCCAATGGGATTTATTCCAGTCATAAAATCCACTAGATCCAAAGCCTCATTCTTGTACAAGGTTGCCATTTCTTCAACCATGGCCTTTTTTCAAGGTTTTCCATCCTCTGAATCCATTGCCTCCCTAACATTTCTAGGATCATCATCAATAATAAACAAAGCAAAATTTGAACAAAAATCAGGTGGAGTATACCTTTCTGGTTGCCTTCTTTCCTGAACCGATATCCTCAACACTAGAGTATGAGGATCTTCTTCTTTTGATTCATGTTCTTTTGTAGAGTCAGATTCATTATCCTTCAACTCAAACTCTATTTTCTCTGGTTCTTCCTCCTTTGGTAGGAATTCCTATTTCACAACATCTTTGATTTCTCTAAATACCACATCTTAGCTATACACTACCTTTTTAGTTTCTAGGTTCCAAAGATTATAACCTTTTAGAACATCTTTATACCCTATAAATATACACTTTTTAGCATTTGTATCTATATTACTCATGTTTTTCTTTGGAACGTGAACATAAGCATCACAACCAAATACCCTGAGATGTATCAGAGAGGGTTTCTTAACATTCCATACATCGTGTGGAGTCCTGTCATCCAACGCTAATGAGGGTGATCGATTCACCAGGTAACATGTAGTACCCACTACTTTTGCCCAAAATTCCTATTCTAACCCGACACCACTAAGCATGCACCTTGTTATTTCCATCAACATCATGTTCATCCTTTTTGCAACTCCATTTTGTTGAGGTGTATATGGAGTAGTATTCTGCCTTGTTATACCATGCTTCTTACAGAATTCTTTGAATTCATTTCTGCAGAACTCTCCACCATTATATGTCCTCATCACCTTAGTTCTTTTATCTATTTGATTCTCCACAAGAGCCTTAAACTCTTTAAACTTGTCAAAGACTTTAGATTTCTTCCTGAGGAAATATATCCATGTATTCCTCAAGAATTCATTTATAAATGAGACATAGTACATAGATTTTCCTAGTGATGGAACTGACACAGCTCCAAACACATCATTGTGCACCAACTGTAAAATTCCCTCTACCCTTGTTGCACCACAGGGGAATGTTTCCCAATTATGTTTCCCATATACACAATGTTCATATAAATCAAAATATAGAGAGCAATTAGACATACCTTCAATCCCTGATGGGGTGTTATATGCTTGCCCATGAGTTTATGAATGGAAATTAAAATCTCTTCCAGGTGTCATCCCAAGGCATCTAGCGATCATGTGGACGAGATGTTCCATCCTTATTACCCATGACGTACTATCCATTCACATTAGATTTCAAAGGTCAAAGTAGATTTCATAGGTACAAGGATAGTTAATGGCAGTTACTACCAGTCCAATCAACCCATTATGGTCACCCCCCAACATTTATGCCCGAGTAGGATGGATAAGATGGCTTGAGAGGTCGAGGACTATATCCAGGAGGCATGGGAAATTTGGTTATTCATTCTTGTGGGCTATGAGCGAAGGTTACACTTTGTTTCCCTATGCTCCTACCCTAGGATAACTTACTACACTTTGTTGGCAATGCCAAGAGTCAGGGAAAGAGGGCAGTCGCAAAGGGATCGTGGATCCCAGCGACGAGCCCCCATGCAAAAGTCACCAGAATGAATTCAATATGGAATGGAGGACCAGCAGGAGAGTGCTTCTCTGAATCCTCACGCAACCCTTGTGCCCATCTATAGCTAGTAAGTGATGTTTTAGAATGGGGATGTAGAATTGAATGGACCGCATATGAAGGGTTGGCCCCTCCCCCGTCGAGATAGCATTTGATAGGTATCTAATGCTCTTGCATATCAGGATTCTTCCACAAAGGGATAATTTCATCTCGTTTGCAACACTCAAAGTATAAAGAGTGGCCCCTTACCAATTAATTGAGTGGAGGAGGGTTGACAGAGGATTAGATTCAACTCATCTTCGACATGCACCGAGAGATGGCAGATATGAACTTCAAAATGGACCAATTGGATGCAAAAATATCATTGATGCTCCACTAGTAAGCTCGTCAATTGTCCACTAGGCCAAACCAATCTCATTCCTTCATGCATAAGACCTCCATGGATGCCTCAATCTGAATCTCGTTCGGTGACCAGGTTCCCCCGTAACATTTATGTTGCATATGGTGGTTCGGGTATTTTTTCATATGATGTTATGGGTATCTTGTCTAGTTTCTATATTGAAGTTTGGGGTTAGTTATCTACTGGTTTTATCACATTCTAGATACAATATTATTTGTTGGATAAGAAGGATAACATGTTATCCTTTTTACTTTTGGCAAGGCTTGGGTTGGTTTCCATCCATGGAAACCCAAGCATGTGCAACCTGCATGTACTCTTTTGAAGACTTATAGAAGATAAAAAAATCATCACTTACAAAAAAAAAGACATACCTTCAACCATACATTTACCGTGTAGTAGTCAAAGGCCCTTCCCTCCAATATTCCCCAGTCTTTGATGCCACAACATAGCCTTTTATCCAGAGAACACATGAGTTTTCCCTTCTTCGACTCCAATATCAGGAACAATGAAACTATTACACCCATCACTAATAGTTCTTCCTTGCATCTTATACAGAGTTCCAAAATGAACTCCCTTCAACAACACCATTTCTCCTTGAACCATCCTACAGGTTTCTTTCTCAAACATTATTTTTACCTCTGAATCGTCTATTTTTCTTATAGAAATCAAATTTTTTATCAATCCTAGGATGTGCAAAACACTAGGGAGTGTTATAATCCTTTCATCCATGAGCTTCAACTTGATTTTTCCCCATCCTATGATTTTTTATTTCAAGTCATCACTTAGGAAGACATCACCTCCATCATACCTTTCATACTCGCAAAATCAATCCCTATGAGGAGCCATATGAAATGATGCAATTGATTCAACCAGTCATGCCTCATGATCTGCATGTGCGCTTGAAGAAGCCAAGTACACATCCCCTCCTTCTTCTGTAAAGGTTTTCACTTCTTTAGAAGGAGCATCTTCAGATCCCTTCCCTCTCTCAACACTTTTGGATCTACATTGCTTCTTGTAGAGCCCTTCTTTTCCACATCTCTAGCATACCTTTACAAATTTTATAGGATATTTATATCTTCCCTTATATTTAGATCTCCCACTTGCAGAATTAGATTTATTTCTTTCCTGGGAGCATCCTCTTGCAAATAATGAATCTATGCTCTTTCCTTCCATGTTCTTCTATCTCATCTCCTTCCACAATAAGGATGAGACGACATCATCAAAACTTAAAGTAGTTTTATTACTACCTATGGCCACAAAAAAAAAATGGAATACTGAGAGAGGGGGGGGGATGAATCATTATTAGCACAATTAATCCTTTTAACCACAATATGTATTGATTAAATTTATGGGAAGATTACTAATAACATTCAATATGAGTAGTATACATAACAATGAACAATAAGTAATCACACACATACATGGTACACCAATATTTTATGTGGAAACCCAATGTGGGAGAAAACCATAGAATTATTTTCTTATATGTCACAAGAAATAAATGCATAGGAAGCACCAACTTCCTTGTTTTCTAGCTACAACTGGAAGGAGGCTCCAACCCCCTAGTTTCTCAGGCTCCAACCTGAAGGAATCTACAACTCCCTTAATTTTTCGACACCAAACAGAAGGAGGCTACAAACCCCTTTCCTTGCCTCGTCCTGCCACCTTGAAATATAAGTGCCACATTCACTGCTATCACCACTATAAATCGATCACTGTCAATATGTCCCTGTGAAACCTATCACTGTAAAATGTCTTACATAAACGTACCAACAAACTGTCACAACCTATATCAACAACTTGTCACAACCTGTACCAACAACTTGTCACATTAATCTGATCAACCAATCAGATATGATCACATAGATCTCATACCCACTGTCACAAGTGTATATCTCAAATCATGTACAACTATGTCTCTCTAATCATGTGTCATACATATAAAAACATCCATAAACCAAATATAGTGAACCCTCACATCAACCATGCATCAAACCCTTACTGTTATGCAACCTCAATATGTACCAATAACTTCAACAACACATCTTAATAAAAAACCCTCAAACATGTACCAAAGGATACAAGATATGCCTCAAAAATATACCCAATAATGTGTGCAAACTACAAACAACAACTACACTAGCAATGTGCCTCTACATATCTTCCTCATGCAGAATGTACCATACATCCAATAGTCCCTCAAGGGAAAATTCTCAATCTCCCATGACCATACCTCACCCAATCACCAAAATCCAACTTTAAACAAGAATATAACATACCTTTTTAGTCCTATAGATAACTATGTTGTACCTGAACATTGTCACACTTTCTTGTAGCCTCTCCTCGGCTTCTACAACTAGAACCACACCTCATCCTCTAGATCTGGTAGTGCCTTGCGGGGCGAAGTTGGTTGTCTCATGGGTGTCGCATGATAGGTTGTAGGCAACATGAGGGGATGCATCATGCGACGTTTACTTTCTGACCCACGGGGATGACCCTAATCAGAGTTTTTCACAAAACACTCTCTCTTCTCTGTAGTAACGATATTTTATCGTCACTCTTTCTCCGCTACCTCAGATTCGCACTACCTCGTATTTTTTAATGAAATACTTGCCAATAACCTTTCACAAGATAGATATTCAATGTGCTCAATATGTGCTAATGTGAGTCTATTGATCTCTTGTTTATACTTCCCAAGTGTCTTCCTTTAGGGGATAACTTGTAACTATTTTACCCATCTTCATTGTTTTAGGGTTAACCCGCATTCTTGTTGCAACTACTTTACCCATAATTAGTCAACTCATAATTTCTTGTTGCAACTAATTTATTTTTAATTATTTTCTTGTTGCAACAACTTCACCCATAACTAAATTCTTGTTACAACTACTTTGACTAGAAAACTTCTTGATGACCTTCTAGAATATTTGACTTCTTGTTGACCTTCTAGGGGTTTCTAGATTATTCTTGTGGTTCCTCCAACTTCACAAAGTCATCTCTCCTCAACCGCGAGGAACCAATTGGTGTACCACATATCACCGGAAACGACATGACATGCACTATCCATCTATGATAGTCTTACCTATATTTACATTGTCCTTCATGTCCATATTCCTTAATCAAATTCAGGTTCCTTAACCACACCTTTGGGGCTACAAAAAATTTCTACCGAACTTGCTTCAAGGGTTGACATCAATGACAACCAACCCAATCTATCAACAAAAACTATCCCATGAGTCTGGTAAAGAGAAAAATAAACAAATACACTTATCTTCATCATAAATTTTAATATCAACAGATAATAGTTAACTTACCACAATATTGAAGGCATTCAGATTCTCTATCACTAAGTCTCCATCTTTCATCCTCGGATTGTACAACTTCTTCCGCAGGAATAGTTTATTTACTAGGAACTTTGATTTATACAAAGCCCCTAACTTATCCCATATTGCCTTGGTTGTAGATTCCCCTAACACATTTAGTAATACTGAATTTGAACACAACTAGATTGTGCTCTTCGCCTTCTGATCCAACTTTTTATAGTCTTCTATTGACGTTCCTTTAGGTACAGTACTTGGATCTACATCGATCCACTGATATTTTTCCACAAACAGATCTTCCATATTGAGCTTCCACAACTCAAAACTTTTCCCATTAAATTTCTCGATCTCTATTTTCAAATTGCTCTCCATTTCTTTTCACTTGAAGAATAAATACCACAGATCTCCCAATGTAACAAGTTTTATCACAAACCCAAGCCAAACCCTTAGCTGATCCAAAATGGATCTAGGAACCAAAATGGGTCCAGGAAGGCCTAAAATTCAAAGTGCTCAGAATGGATTCAAAACGGACATGTGTGTAGGCCACATCGATACGAACCCAACACAACTTGAACGAGCTCAAACGAACACCATATGCGAAAGATATTATGGTATGTTCATTTTTCCAAACACGCAATTTTTTTTATGATTGTGTAGTCCATACAGTGTTGACGTGGCAGCTGACCATACAGTCAGTACAGATGTACAGGTGACATGGCAATGCTGCATTGGCATGTTGACTAGGCATGATAGCTAATAGGTGGACGAGTCATATTGTGACACATGGCACCACTGTAAGGGTGACACATGGCAAGGTCTGTACAGTCGTACAACACATGGCAGGTGCACTGACTGGACACGTAGGCGAACAGGTCGTCGAAACATCATTTGACAAGTGGCATATTATTTAGTGAATGGCATGGTTCCACGTGGCCCTATCTTGAGTTGCCACATGGCACCCCTCCATTGGTCGACAGTTGGCAAAATTATGGGGACTCCACAGGAGTCGAACCCATGACCTTCGGTCCGAGCAAGTGACTTGGCAAGGCTAGGCTACCAACCCGCCCACAGGTATTTCTTACCATAGTAATGGGTTTAAATTTATTTGAATTAAACTATGTGGTATGTCGGGTAGAGAAAAGGGTTGGGGCCTAGCCCTAGCCCCCGATTCAATGTTATCCATACAATCTGTCACTCCTCCATTGTTTGGCACACAGGGTTGTGGATAGGTGTAGACCCGATATGTTAGCATGTGGTTCTATTCATAGCAGAGAACACACCATATGACCTGGACCCTTAGCACGGATAGGTGGGGACAGCGCCCAGTCGGTCGAGCTAGCCCGTTGACCAAGGCGCGTATCCAGGAGCTAGAACCGAGGGAATATACCACATTCAGAGCGTGAGGAAGCATAGAGTCAGGGCCATATGGCCATGCCAATGACCAGGGGTCAGGGCTTAAGGGCTAGACCAGTGCGCCAGCTAGCCCAAGGCCACACGGAGGGTGCCCATATGACCAGGATCCCAGACAGAGGGGGTTGCGCCCGATTTATGCCAAAAGTGGTTTTTTCCACTATATTATAAGAGTTTTATTGATTTAATGCCTGATATTGATGGATTTTAGCCATTTTTAGAGGATTTGGAGCCCTTTTTTAGGGGAGGTTGTTACCAACTTCAATTCTATATAAACCAGAGGTTCTTGGAAGCATGGAGGGAGGTTGAGAATAGGAAAATGTTGAAGAATTGTAAAGCCAAAGAAATTTTTATGCAGGGAAGCCATTGAGGAGAGCAACTTTGTGGGCCATTTCTGGGAGCTTCGTTCAACCATTTTCAGTGCCATCAATTTTGTGGGGTTCGTGAGATCTAGCAGAACACAGCCATATCAGTTTGTAATCCATTTGGCACATTTATGATGTACTTTTGAAGCTTTTGAACAGAAAAAAGACTGATACAAAGGCCCGGAGACGTAGGTGAGATTGTCGAACTCTATTAACAATTTTGTTGTTATGGTTTGTTGTTTCTTTATGCTTATTTCCAGATCTGTATATTTCATTATGGCTTCCATGTTTCATCTTTAATTCTTCCTCTTTCATCAAATTCCTAAATTGTTAACCAAATATCAATATAGCATAGAAAAAACTCAGAATAAGTACTCAATGCCTTGAAAAAGAAAGAAACTCAGATAATAATCCTCTTCGAGGGGGAAACCTCCTTATGCCCACATAAATGTACAATTACAAGATGATTCAAAATGAAAATGTATCCTTGGTATATAAGAGACTAGGAGGTATAATTACAACTAATGGACTAAAGTCGACATAAATAAAATAACATTATTAATATAATATGCCCTAATTAAGGGGTAATGAGCCACTATTTAGGGCTTAACATGCCCCTCCCCTTGAGACAAGTGTTGTCCGCAATGCTTGAGAAAATCTGGATACTTCTATATAAAAGACTCATCTTCCCAAGTGGAATCTTCAGCCGATAGTTTCCTC
>ML780377.1:30705-40895 GCA_009831015.1 Picea engelmannii
TATAGTGAATGAAATTATGAGTACTGCCAGAATCAATTAGGACTATTACCTTTTTATTTTTGATATATCCTTCAATCTTGAGGGTTTGAGGAGTGCTAATTCCAGCCAATGCATTACACGATATCGTGGGAGTCAACTCTTCAAATGAAATTGATTCTACGTTTTCATCTTGAGATGGTTCTTGCTCATGTTCTTGTTCTTCTTCCTTTTCACAATCTATGTAGAATAATTTCTTCTCACCACACTTATGTCCCTTACTATACTTGTTGTCACAATTAAAGCATAAACCTTTTGCTTTTCTTTCCTCCAATTGTTGAGGTGTCAACCTTGTAGGTTGAGGTGCTTTAGAAGAAGGAGCATTATTCTCTATATAGATGTTAGGATTGGTCCTTCTAGTAGACATAGCCATATTTTTACTTTCAACATTTCTTGCCACCCTAAATGCATTCTCCAATGATTTGGGTTCCCAAAGGAAAACCTCATGTTGAATGTTATCTCTTAAAGTTCCTATGAATACATCAATCAAGTGATTATCTGGAATATATGTTACCTTTATATTCAATCTTTGGAAGTTCTCAATGTGCTCTGTAACTAAACCCTTTTGCTTGAGATTTATCAATTGGCTAAAGAAGGTATTGCTCCTTGTATTCTCATAGTGTTCTATCATTTCTTCCATGAAAATTTTCCAAGTGATGAGTGATTTACGAGAAAAAAGACATCTATACCATACAAATAGATTGGGTTCTAAATATAAAGAAGTAATTCGTACCTTTTGTGTATGTGGAACATTATGTAGATCAAAGAATTTCTCCATCTGAAGTATCCTTGTGATAGGGTCCTTGCCATAAAACTTCCACATATCAATCTTAGGAACGTGGTTGGTCTTCAAACCAAAGTTAGAGTTTCTCCATTCTTGATTCACCTTCCTTGTGTCCTCATCATGAATTTCATGGGATACATTTTCACTTTTAGGTGTCCTCTCTGTTACGAAATTTTTCAATCCTTCCATGATCTCCTCTTTTAAACCATCCATCTTAGTATTTATTGCCTCCAACTTAGCTTCCATCTCGTGTAGTTCATATTTTGTTACTGTCTCCTTTTGTAAATCATTTATGTCCCTACGCATTTCTTCACCTTCATCAAGATTCCAATTAGGATTTTCTGGAGGCTTATTTGGTGTAGAAGTTCCCTTTTTGGGTGGAATGTTGGCCAAGTATCACTTTTGAACCTTGATTTTGAGGTGGTTCTACTAGACAATCTTTCTTCTATTGTATCTCCAAATTTTCGGCCCTTCTAGGTATGAAACTTTTTTTTTTGTAGTTCTCTGATATTTCTTCTCTGCAATGCCACAGGTCTGATCAAAACTGGATGTGCCAAGTGGAATTTACGGTAACTTCCCCACAACTTGTTGATTTTTGGCCTTTCCAAGAGATCTCACTTGTATAGCATGCCCCGCACAAAATAAATGATATAAAATTATGAAACTCATACCATAAATACTAAATATTGTCCACTATCCAATGAAACCAGTCTCACTCAATTTGGATACTCTAGGAAGAAGTTATGATTGTTTTACCTGGAACACCTTCTTGAGACTAGTCAATAGTAGTCAGATAGCCTATCTTCCACAGGGTGTATATACAAATTTAAGATGACCCAGAAGCTGAACGTTTTACCACAGATACCTTATTAATTTATTTGAATAACCTCTAAAGTTCAAGGTCTGAAACATTACATAAAATGTTTTATAGCGAAAATTCTGCAATGACTCAGTTCAGGATGATTCCAGAACCCTATCTTGCACAAGCGATATCTCAGAATATATAAGGCCTCAGGAGGTGAAATTGTAACCCAACATATCTTGATCCGTCCACTAAATATCCTCCAAGACGTTCCTTCTGAAACATTGTAGAAAAACATTTATAGCGGAAATTCCAATGTGTCTCAGATGTAGCAGCGAAACCCCAAGACCTTGAGCTCTGATACCATATGTTAAGAACCAAATATCAATATAGCATAGAAAAACCTCAGAATAAGTACTCAACACTTGAAAAAGAGAGAAACTCAGATAATAAGCCTCTTCGAGGGGGAAACCTCCTTATGCCCACATAAATGTACAATTACAAGATGATTCAAAATGAAAATGTCTCCTTGATATATAGGAGACTAGGAGGTATAATTACAACTAATGGACTAAAGCAAACATAAACAAAATAACATTACTAATATAGTATTCCCTAATTAAGGGGTAATGAGCCACTATTTAGGGCTTAACATAAATGGTTAATGAACACATGTTTTAAAACTCAACCATAGTCTTTAAAATATATTTTTGGATCAAGTGGTGTTAGAGCTAGTTGATGGTTGGTTTTTGAGTTTGCGTGATTACCAGGGAAAAGATGAATCGTGGTGAAGGTGAGCTTGCTGAAGAGAATCATGATTTTGATCGAGAAAGAGAAATTCTCAAAGTGAGAAGATGGCATCGGAAGAGGGACTTTCTCATGAGGAGAAAGAGTTTCAAAAGAATTTCTTCGCCATGTTGGAGATGATGAAGGTTTTATATGATGATTACTTGGAATGGAAGAGACCAATTATAGGTGAATATTCAAAGGTCAAAAGTGAATAAGGAGAGGATCCTCCTCAAACTCCTCCTTCACCTCCTTCTTCTCCATCAACTTCTTCTTCTTCAGGTACAAGTTCCAAGTCCACCACAAGAAAACATTCCGATAAGCATAAAAACGATATGCCTTTACTTAAAATTGATGTGAAGTTTGAATTACCCATGTATGATGATGAAGTCAATGTAGAGAGGCTTGATAATTGGGTTAGATAGATGGAGGTTTATTGCAGTGTGCAACAAATCAAGGATGAGGCAACTTAAATCAAATTGGCCTTGCTTCGACTTGCAGACACAACACTCATTTGGTGGAAAAGCAAGTTGCAAAATGGCACGCAACAAGTGGGTAATGTATTTCCATCATGGCAAAGTTTTGTTTCTGCACTTAGAAAGCAATTTTATCTTTTGGGTTATAAAGAGAAGGATTTAATTGAATGGCAACGTATTAAACTAAGAAAAGGAAAAACAGTGCAGGAATACACAGATGGATTTCATAAAATGACATTAATGTTAGACATTCCATTACATACCCAAGAAACTCTTATGAAGTATATAGGAGGTTTACCTGCACAAATTCGTAACACTGTATTCATGTTTGGACCTACTAATCTTGATGAGGTTTATGTTTAAGCAACATACATTGAGGTAGGGAAAACAAGAGTTGGTGTATCAGGGGAATCGTCTTCAAGAAAAGAGGACAAAAGGAAGTGGAATGGCAAGAAGGAAAATTCAATGGCAAGAAAGGAAGAGAAGCCCTCTTGCAAGCATTGCAAGAAATAAGGGCATGATGAGGACCATTGTTCGAAATTGCATCCCGAGAAGAGACCAAATTGGTTCAAAGAGAGGAAAGGAAGGCAAACAGTTGCAACAACAACACGACCAATAGTCTTGGGATTGGATTCGGGAGATGAATCTAAAGTCTCAGCAGTTGTTTGACAGGTAAAATAGGCGATGGATATGATTCTAGAAGTAAATTGTTTCACATAAGGGTCATTATGAGGCATACTAAGGTCGACACATTGATAGATAATGGATCTCAATCTAACTTGATTTCAGAAGAAGTGGTTAAACAATTGGGATTAAACAATCAGATGCATCATAAGCCTTACTCACTTAAATGGATAAGAAACAATCATAAATTGCACATAACAAAGCAATGCACTTTAAAGTTTGCAATTTCATCAAAGTTTGTGGATGAGGTAACATGTGATGTGGTGACACTCAATGAATGTGGAATGGTCTTAGGCAATCCTTATTTGTATGATCGCAAATCAATCTTCTACAAGGACAAAATTAATATCACTTAATCAAAGTAGGCAAGGAATATGTTGTACATGCTCATCACTTAAAACCAAATCAATCTCTTCAAACAATGGAACATATAAGGAAGGCAGCTCATGCAAGCAACACACTTATAATTGTCCCAAATCAAGTAATTGATCTTAAGCAAGAACATGAGATGATTGTAGAATGGAAGTTCAATCATACTTTGCTTCAAGATAAACTAATGTCATGCAAGTAATACAAACATATTATCTCATTGGTTGTCATATTTCTGATGTTATCATTAGTAATGTTGTCAACATGGATGATAGTGGCTTCAGTAAGATGTGACAGAGTACAAGTGGCTAACAATATGTTGTCAATTATCATGGTTGTTTTACAGTTGATATTGATGAGACATGTGCAGAGGATAGAGTTTAAAGACATAGAACAAGTGGGGTGGCCTATCCCGCACTTGATGATTGGTTAGTATCCTTTTGGAGGACCAAAAGGTATTTAGTTGGGAGGCGTGATCCAGAATGGATCCAGGAACCAAAATGGGTCCAGGAAGGCCTAAAAATAAAAGTTCTCAGAATGGATTCAAAACGGATGTGTGCGTAGGCCTCGTTAATACAAACCAAACGCAACTTGAACAGGCTCAAACAGACACTGTATGTAAAAGATATCATGATCTATTTGTTTACAGGCAAAACATTTTATGACTGTGCAATATGTACAATCCATACAGTGTTGACGTGGCAGATGCCCATATAGTTGGTACGGTTGTACAGGTGATGTGGTAGTGGTGCGTTGGCATGCTGACTGGGCATGATAGATGAAGGTAGATGAGTCAGATTGTGACACATGGCACCACTGCAAGGGTGACACATGGCACGGGTTGACGTGGCAGGTGCGCTAACTAGACACATAAGAAGAAAGGTGGTCGAGTCATCATTTGACAAGTGGCATATTATTTGGCAAATAGCATGGTGCCATGTGGCCCAGTCTCGGGATGCCACATGGCACCACTCCATTGGTCGACAGTTGGAAAATCTATTGGGACTCCACGGGAGTCGAACTTGTGACCTCCGGTCCATGCAAGTGACTTTGTAGGTTCGGGCTACCAGCTCGCCCACAGGTGTTGCTTACCATAGTAATGGGTTTAAATTTATTTGAATTAAACTATGTGGTATTTCGGGTGGAGAAAAAGGTTGGGGCATAGCCCCAGCCCCCGGTTCAATGTTATCCATATGACCTGTCACTCCTCCACTGTTTGGCGCGTGGGGCTATGGATAGGTTTAGCCCCAATATGTTAGCCTGTGGTTCTATTCATAGTAGAGAACAAACCATATGACCTAGACCCTTAGCATGGATAGGTGGGGATAGCGCCTAGTCGGTCGGGCTAGCCCGTCGACCATGGCACGTATCCAGGAGATGGAATCGAGGGCCTATACCACATTCAAAGCATGTGGAAGCATAGAGTCGAGGCCATATGGCCATGCCAACGACCAGGGGTCGGGGCTTAAGGGCTAGACCAGCGCGCCAGCCAACAAAGGGCCACAT
Organism: Picea engelmannii; assembly: GCA_009831015.1. NCBI lineage: Eukaryota > Viridiplantae > Streptophyta > Pinopsida > Pinales > Pinaceae > Picea > Picea engelmannii. Next base: position 36,149 of record ML780377.1, read on the forward strand.
GGAGGGCGCCCATATGACCAGGATCTCGGACAGAGGGGGTTGCGCCTAATTTATGCCAAAAGTGGGGTTTTCCACTATATTATAAGATTTGTATTGATTTAATGCCTGATATTGATGGATTTTAGCCATTTTTGGAGGATCTGGAGCCCTTTTTTAGGCCAGATCTTGGGGAGAAGTTGGGAGGTTGTTATTAACTTCATGTCTATATAAACCAAATGTTCTTGGAAACATGGAGGGAGGTTGAGAACAGAAAAATTTTGAATAATTGTAAAGCCAAAGCCATTTTTATGCAGGGAAGCCATTGAGGAGAGCAACTTTACAGGCCATTTATGGGAGCTTCGTTCATCCATTTTCGGTGCCGTCAGTTTTGTGGGGTTCATGAGATCTAGCAGAACACAACCATATCAGCTTGTAATCCATTTGGAACTTTTATGGTGTACTTTTGAATCTTTTGAACAGAAATAAGAAAGCCTCACCCATTGAGACAAAGGTCCGGAGACGTAGGCGAGATTGTCAAACTCCGTTAACAATTTTGTTGTTATGGTTTGTTGTTTCTTTATGCTTATTTCCAGATATGTATATTTCATTATGGCTTCCATGTTTCATCCTTAATTCTTCATCTTTCATCAAATTCCTAAATGGTTAATGAACACAAGTTTTAAAACTCAACCTTAGTCTTTAAAAGATCTTTTCGGATCATTAGCCACAAAGGCGTCCCCCTGAAGCCAATAAAAACCCTAATGCCAAATGTATATTTTAACATTGTACAATAAATTACTACAAATTAATTCTTAATAAAAACAAAAAAGATACAATGACGCACACGCACATTACACAAAGATTTTTACCCTAGAAACCCAAACCGGGAAAACCAACAACCTATTTATATCCACACCTCTAATGTTTTATTAATCATTTTCATTGTTTACAATACAATATACATATAGGATCTCATGGCATACAAACCCCTAATCTATTAACCTGGATTAGTCAACAACCCTAATTCCTTAACCAGAATTAGAAAACCATCGGCAAAAACCATGTGTCAAAAAATCACCAAAAACGGATGCAAAAAACCACTAGGATTTTTTTGGGGGGGACCCGAGATCCCCACCCCACCTTGCTCCCATATAATTGTACATTACATGGGACCAATATTGCAAAGAATATAACACATACCCAACACTGGGCACCATTTTGGGTATCATTTTTCTTAAAGTACATATTGTTTCAAGTAATTTCTATATGAGAAATCATCTTTTGTTTTTAGATCCATTTTACTTCTAGAGATCCTACTTAAAAGTACCAATTGTTTCTCTTAGAAATTTCATATGGAGTATTTATTGAGGAGTAAGGCACTTTATCGACTCACCTTGGGAACATAAATTACCCCCCATGGATGCATTTAAGAGAGACATCTAGGACAACATAAACAACTCAACATGAAGACTCATAGTGATGTCATTCTCTATTGACTTGAAGTTTCACCTTCAATGGATTGAAACCCTTGATGTAGTTTGGATGAAACTAAAGCATGTGAATAGTGAACACAACTAGAATCAAGCCCACCAAATTGATAATTAGTTTATTGCCTTGAATCCTAATTATTTTAGTTGCATTGAAGATTTTGTTTCGAAGTTCAAGACACTTAGGCTCTTACTTCTAGATTTTGAAATTAAGAGATAAGATGACCAATTGCCTTTTTCTATTATTCTAAGATTGGAAATGCCTATTCTTTTTTTGTGTCAACTTTTCACTCTACTAGAAAATATTTTCTTAGTCAAGGTACTATATATATGCAATGCTAAGTTTTGAGGAATTATATGATTCCTTAATTAGAGAGAAAAATAAGCTCTTACACCTTGGATTTATATGTATTACAAGTAAATCTAACAAAGCTTTAGTGGAAGAACAAAAGTAAGGCCCCAAGCATTCCAAAAAGAAACATCCTCACAATGACAAAAAAAAATGGGTGCTAAACCCTCTCAACCTCTTCCTACTCCTATTGTTGATAAAGGAGATAAACCAAAATGAAATAAGCATGAAAAGCATTGTAATTTTTGTGCATGTGATGTTCATCAAGAGTCACATTGCTTCAAGAATATCGAATCCTTTGAAGCAACCATGTATAAAAACAACCTTCACTTGGATAACTCTTCTTTTCCTTCTTCAAAAGGACATGGTCTTTCTACATTTGGTTTTTATTTTAATGCATCAAATTGTAGTTCTTCAAATGAGTGGATTCTTGATTCCATATATTCTTATCATATGGCTAAGTTTAATGTCCTTTTTTAATCTCTATATCTATGTAGCACTAAAAAAATATGTGTTGGTGATGATAGATCTCTAAGTGTTGTAGGATCATGAACATTTCATCTAGTTAATGGTCACTTTAATGATGTGCTATGCATTCCTAGTCTCTCATGAAACCTTATCTATGTTTATAAAATCCCTCATTCTAGTGAAGGGAAAATCATGGATTTTTATCCTCACTAAGTTGTAATAAAAAACATAAAGGATCCTCAGCATATTGTAGCACCAAGAACAATCAATGATATTACTATATTGTACAAGTTTGACAAGTTTGGGTCATTTACTCCTCCTTTAGTTTGTATTGCTTATAGTGATGCTAATGCCCAAAATTACACCTTCCATTTCTTGTAATGAGGCTAATTCACAACATCGGTCATGTCACATGCATGAAATAAATGCTCGCAAAGGAATTGGGATGTTGGATATTTATCAACATCAAAGGTGGTGGCCTTTCGCATGAAACATAGGAACTTTAAAGAATGAAATGTGGGTTGAACAAAGTATAAATTTAGTAGGTATGATCCAAATCATTTCTGAGAGGCATGAATGGTCTGAGTCCCTAGTTATCTTAGGTTACTCTTGGGAAGAATTATCAGCAAAATTCCAAGGTGTGGAACAGAAATTGGGTGCTATGACAAATCGACATTCAAGAGTGGATCGTTGGCAAAGGGAGATCCAGGAAGAGGAGAAAGAGGCCTTGGAAAATGTAGTTAACAATATTCACATCAGACTTAAAAATGCTTTTATCCAATGAAAAACCATGATGGAACTGCTTATTGAATAGAGGTAGGGGTTTCAATAGTTGAAATATAAGGTTGAAACAATCCACTCTGAGGTTTTAGAGCTACGTTCCAGACCAATTTCTCCAACTATGTCTACTCCAAGTTTGATCATCTCTGATGCTACATCTTCCCTGGACCCGCCCAGACAGGCACCTGATTTGAATTTTCCCCAGGATCCCTCAGAAGGGGCACATGAAGAGCATGACCCTGCTAATGTTTAAGTCTTATGCTATGTTTTAATATTTTAATTCTAGGGATCTTTTGAAAGATCTATAGTCGACTTGTTAGTTGTCAGAACTTAGTGTCTGGAATTTTGGCTATTCTTTTTGTAAGTGATGTTAGATTGCATCCTATTTTTAGTTCTACACATGCAATGTTGGGACTCTTTAAAGACTCTATCTGTGGTTTTTCCATAGAATTTTTTGATTAAATTTTTCTCCCAATTCTTTAAATAAAAAATATGTATTGGTGGGATTGCTAATGGATGAATATTATTATTTGGGAACCATATCTAACCTACCAAAATAGTTAGATCTCATGTGATTGTGCTAGGATACTTATCCATAATCCTCCTTTCCTCATTGGATTCCAATAAAGAATTTAAGATTTTAAGGAGTGAAATACTTGCATAAACATTGGAGACTGAAATTGAGGTACATTTAAATTTTTTTAGGAATATTTATGTGTTAATTGTTCTCAAAATAAGCTAATCGTGTAGCAAAAAAACCCCATTTTCATTACAAATCCAATGAAATTTTGAAATTACAAGCTTGGATTGTTGAAATTGTAGTATGGAGTTAACCCATTGGAAATTGTGACCTTGAAATCCATCTATAGTGTCACAATTTATGAAATTGTAGAATTTCATTTAAAATCCTGAATTATTAAATGAAAGGAGTTGTTTACTACACAATTAGACATATCCATTTTTTCATGTTCCTTGCATATTTTAAATAACCATATTTAGTTTTTAAGAGTGCATTAAAATAACGTTTATAACCTAGGGAGTTGAATATTGGTAACCTTTTATGTTTACTAGAGTCCATAGGGAAACTAAATAACCTCCAAAATATTGATATGAAAGACACAATAGAACCATTGCAAGAATTTCTTTCATTTGTGGTCCTTGAAAAACTTGAGACTCCAAACACCATGTTGTCATTGTTATATTCATAAATGCAGAAACACAAATATCATATAAGACAATCAATAATCACGCAGATAAGAAACACAAAGATTTCATGTGGTTCACCCAATTGTTGGGCTACGTCCACCAAGCATAGGTATCAGTTTTCTTATTATTCAGATCAAGGATATTTATAGTAGCTCACCCATTCATCTCACTCACGCTCCTCTGCCTCTACGGGCTTACATAAATTTATATACATTTACACAGGAAAACAGATTATTAAATGCAATCTCATCCATATTCTAACTTGGTCTTATTAGTTGCAACCAACGCTGGATTATAGGATCTGAAATCCTAATCCTGGAGGAATTTGTTGTCACTAGTTTCCAAAAATATCCACCTTGACAACAATGAACCTGATACCTTGCTCCTTCTTTTGTTCATCATCTTTTCTGCAAGCCAAGAGAATCCAAGCACCATCATAGCTTATCTAACAGTATTGGTTTTGTGAACATGTATGCAC
>ML780377.1:59997-71460 GCA_009831015.1 Picea engelmannii
TTTTTTCCTCGACCTGTAGTGATCTTCTCGTTGGGTTTACCTCTAGGAAAATATTCAATTGCTTGATGTGTCTGTAACTTCCTCTTAATAGCATGAGTCATCCTAGCTGTAGGGAATCTTTATTTCACCAAAACATCAGTGGCTTGAGAGGCCTTTTGACCTTTTCTATGTTTCTTTTCCTTAGTAGTTTTGGACTTAGGTTCCTATTGTTTAGGTTTTAATGACTGAATTAACCAGTCCCAAGACCTTTGAACCTCACTTAAAGAAAAAATTACCAATGTTTTAATCAATTCTTGATGAAAAAGACTTTTCTTGGTTGTTGCAGGATGTCTCTGAATTCTCTTAGACATATTAGATAGGCTTTTCAATAAGAAATAAGACAGATTGAGAGGATAGTCACCATTCACATGGATTAATAATCTAATATGGTAAAGGTGAACTAGAGAAAACGGCCTTCACATGCTATGTATGTGTGAATGATCAACAGGGCAGTGTGCCATTCTTTTCTCACCCAATTGTGTGGGATGCCTTGGCTCCAATTGGGGTTTTGACTTTCTGGAATAAAAAAATGATTAACAAACTCCATAACTAATGTTTATTTCTTCCACCATCTCTCTCTGTATACTGGTAACTTGCATGCTTTTGCTATGGAATGCTCTGTCACATGCATGAGGAGTTTACCCACCACTGTTTCTAAGCCATCGAAATTGTGTGCAAATATCATGGAAATTTTCTCATCATGACCCTGAAATGTTGAGAAGAAATTGAACAAGACTGCATCTTTAAACTTATGTGTCATTTGAGGAAAAGCTTCAACTAATTCTTTCCCTTCTGGCTCTAACCTGGTTATCTGCCCGCTCTTCTTTGGTGCCATGACACTGATAAAATTATGTGGCAGGATTATGAGAATATATAGGTTTCGATCACCAGCTTTTGAGGATTGTTGAAGTCTGAGAGTTATCTGTTTACCTACAGAGCATGCATGGAGTAATAGACATACTAAAAATAGATGAATTATGACTTCATACATGGGGAATAATAATCGGGCATTGTGATTTGATATCAAGGTGGCGAGTATAACCCGATCCTTTGATTTAGTGGTCATCATTGAAAAACATGACCTGATATAGATCATCCACAGACATGTAGGTCCTATGGAAATGATTTCGGGTGTTAAAACATGATCTCGAGAATGTGGCACATGCAAAACTATAATTACTCCTGGTGCTGAAAGAATAATGCTATTCTTGTAGCACCCTTTCCACTTGGACAAATTTGAAAATTTAAACGAGGGAAAAGAACAAGTAATGTGATGGAAATTCTTTAATATCATATACTAATTTTTAAATACTTAAAAACATTTAAAATGTGCATAAAAGAATGAAAACATGCTTTCAAGCTAGGGAAGGGCAGAAAAAAAGTTTAACAAAAATCATGAAAAAGGGGTAAAACGGGGATTAAGGATGTCCAACAGTAAAAAACAAAGTTAAGGACTAACACTGGCACCTTCTGGGGATAAATTTTTGTGGTGAAACTTTAAGAACTTATTGACCAATTCCTTCATACCCTCTTATTCCACTTTATTTCCCTACTCTGTCATCTTTTATTCAAAACCACAAAACTATAGGGAAGCAATTCCACTGCATATATGGAGTCTTTATTTGATCTTAAACATACCAAAAGTAAAACCTACTATACAAACTAAACTTTTTTACTGGTTTTTAAAAGAAGTATTGTTTTAGGAATCTCCCATTTACGGGGCCTCCCAAAATCTCACTATCATGCAAATTGTGTAAGAAAAAGGTATTGTTGTTCATGACCTCAACTATTTTGAAAGAACCATACCATAAATTTTCAAACTTACCATGTTGATATTTGTCCTCCCTTCTGGCATCCCACCTCAATACAAGATATCGCTCTTGAAAAATATCCTTCTTTGTCTTTTTATCAAAAGTTGCTTTAACTTTGCTCTAATGAATAACAACTTTCTGGTCCAGCTTCTCTCTATTCTTTTGAACCTCAATGATTTGGAAAATTCTCCTTTGAATGTCATTGGGCTCTTCTAACTTATCTTGCGGAAATTTTAGAATAGGTAAGCCCAATTGAGTTGGGAAAATAGCCTATGTTCCATACACCATTTGGAAAGGTGAAGTCCCAATGGATTTCTTAGTACTTATCTGATTAGCCCATAGGGAAAATTTTAATTTTGAATCCCATGATCTTTTATTTTATGTAAGTATTTTTTTAATAATCCTTATGAGGATTTTATTGGATGATTCTTCTAACCCATTGCCTTGGGGATATTAAGGAGTGGAATGGACCAACTTTATGTTATATTTATTGCAAAATTCAACCATTGAATTGGAATTGAAGGCTTGATCATTGTCAGTAACCAGCTTCTTAGGACAACCAAATCTAGAAAAAATATGCCCTTCAAGAAAATTCATGATTACCTTATATGTTTCATTTTGGGTTGGGATTGCTTCGAACCACTTGGTAAAGTAATTTGTGGTTGTGAGTATCCATTTGTGTTGTGCAGAAGATGAAGGATGGATTTCTCCAATTAAGTCTAGGCCCCATTGTTGAAAAGGTCCATGAGAAATTATGGGTTTTAAAGTAAAGACATAAGTTTATGTTTCCCTTCAAACTTTTGACATGGTTCACGTGCCCTCACCTAAGAAAATATATCAGAAAAAAGTACAGGCCAGTAATAGCATGGTCTTAATATTTTGAAAGCAGTGGATTTCCAATAGTGATGTCCCCCACAAACTTCATGGTGTAAATCACAGAAACTTTGTTTTGCTTCTTCCTCATCAACACATCTCAACATAATTCCATTAGTATCTTTCCAAAACAAGGTTTGATTGATATTGAAATATTTCACTGATTTCAGTTTAAGTGATCTGAACTTGGATTTATCTAAATCAGGAGGAGACTGAAGATTTAGTAGAAAATAAATAATATCTTTATACCATGGTGAAGAAGAATGTATGTTTCTTACCTGTGAACCAGTTTCCTCGACCTGAAATGGTGAATTCATTGATTTGTTGGAGAAATGATGTAATCCAATTGCTCTACAATTAGATTGTGTCAAAAAATTTCCAAGGCCTTGTCCCTTTATTAAATGAGTAGGATTTATGGTCAAGTTTTATTCCAAAATTTTACTTATCCATTTCCCCCTTTTTCCTTCATAATCTGGTTGAACTAAAATTTCCTTAACTGCACTATTTGGAACATATGCAGTAATTTTAGAATGTAGGGCATACACCCTAAAAGATTTTAAAGATTTCACCAAAGCATATGCCTGCTTCTCCATAATATCATATTTTAATTCAGAATCCCTAAGAGTCTTGTTGAAGAAAGAGATAGGTTGTTCATACCCATGGTCATTTCTTTGTAAGAGAACAACAACTATAATGTCTTCAGATGCAAATGAAAAAATCAAAAACTCCTTAGAGTAATTAGGGTTGATGAGGACATGTGCCTTAATTAAAGCCTACTTAATATTTTCAAATGATTCCTTTTCTTCTGGTATCCATTTGATTTTTGCATCTTTCTTCAACATATCAGTAATATGCTTGATGATTTCTAGAAAATTTGGTATAAATATTCTTAAGAAATTGATTTTACCAATGAAAGATTGGATAGACTTCTTATTCTTTGGAATGTCTATCTGCTAAATGGTCTTTACCCTTTCATGATCTATCTTGATTCCTTCTGGTGAAACAATATGTCCTAAGAGTTTTCCTTCTTCCATGGAAAAATGAGATTTTTTAGATATACCATACCTCCTGCATTTTTCAAATGTTTGTTTCAGATGTTGCAAGTGTTCATCATCAGAGATTGAGAACACAATAATATCATCAAGATAAATAACCATAAATTTGTCTTTCTCACCAATGAATGTGATGTCCATAGCTCTTTGAAATGTTGCTCCCGCATTCATGAGTCCAAAAGGCATATTTTCATACATGAAAGTGCCCCAGAGAGTAGTAAAAGTTGGTTTCCTCTTATCTTCTTCCATCACTGATATCTGATTATATCTTGAATAGCCATCAAGCATGGATATTATTTTGGCCCCTACGACTCTTTGTAGAATATGATCCATTTTAGGTAATGAATAATTGTCTTTTAGAGAACACCTATTCACATTTCTAAAGTCTACACGAAGCCTTATCTCTCCATTATTTTTCCTGATAGGTACTAAATTTTCTACCCATTCTGAGTATCTCAATGGTACTATAATTTTAGCATTCAACAACCTTTTCAGTTCTTTTTCAATTATAGGTAGCAACAATGGATTGAATTGTCTAGATTTCTTCTTAAAAGGTTTGGATACATGCTTTAAAGGAATCTTATGTTGCATAATATCTGTATCAAAAACCTTAAGGTCTTCATCATAAAACCAAGAAAAAACATTTAAAAATTGTTTCATCAAATTGACATACCTGTCTCTCTATTTTTTTGGCAATTTCTTGGATAATTTCACCATTCTAGGATTTAAATCTAGATTGATATCACAATCTACCACTTCAACCTCCCTTGTTTGAATAACAGACTTTTTTGAAACACCATTACGGTCAAATAATCTCTCAAGGGGAACCAGGACCTTTGGAAAATGATTTGTTTTTAATTCAATGATTTTATGACCAACAATACTGTCTTGAAGGATATTAGCAGCATGAACTTCCACATCATAATTTTCATTATCCTGGTCTATTGAGATAGTAGAAAACTCATCAATGGTCTCCATAAACCTTTTAATTTCCTAATCATCTTTAAATACTTGCCAATTTTGTATGTTATCTAGTATAGAGGGTTTGTGTCTTACCTCAATCTCAAATCGTAAATTGGGAAATATTGGAGTTCTGAAATTACTAGCTACCAGTGCTAGAGAATATGCTTGTTGATTCAAGTTTATATGTATAAAAGTGATGTTGAAGGCCAAAAAGAAATTATCAACAAAATCCCACACTTCATTTCTATACTTCTTTAATCTCTATTGTTTGGTCTAGTAAATATTTTTTATTTGATGGATGATAAGCTCAAAATCTCCAAAAACTGAAATTTTGTCAATACCCATATTTTTAGCAGCTTTCAATCCCAACAGAAGAGCTTCATATTCACTGATATTGTTGGTTGTATCAAATTCCAATTTGTATGACAAAGGAATGACTTCCTTGGCAGGAGAAATAAAAACAATCCCAACTCCAGAGCCTTCTTTGGAACAAGCCCCATCAAAGAACATCTTCCAGACTGAAATTTTTTTATTTTCTTCAGCTGTAGGTATTATTTTCCTTACTGATGTTTCATCTATCTGGTCACCAATGTCAAAATCGGAAGAACCAAGTTCATCTTCAACAACATATATATGACGATTGCTGGGATTTTCATGATCACTCACCAGGAAAGGAGCCTCACTTCCCTATACAATCTTCGGTGCTCTCCACCAAACACAGGTATAGTAGCATAACTGAGGTCCATTTGAAGTGTACCTCCTACTTTCTTAGCCCATGATCTTGACAATAGCATCCCAAATTTAGGAGGTATATCAGCCACAATCACATCCAACACCACACTTTTCATAAGTAACTGAGATAAAGTGACAACCATGTCTTTAATGACTCCCAGACATTTAACCTTTCTAGAGTCAAATGAATATAGGTCTAGATAAGGCTTAGTGATGTCTAAACCTAACTCACCCATTACCATCTTTGGCATGGCATTGTGTGAAGCTCCTAAATACATTAAACAATTCTGCAATATTTTTTCATGAATGTTTAGGGATATGTCGAAAGGAGGACAAGCATCATACCTATCTTCAATATGTGGATCAATGGATATGGTAGGGTTTTCATATTCAAGATTTATGGTATCTGAAAAAGTAACATGAATAGGAGGTTGCAATGCTTTCAGGACAAATTTTCTAAAAGGATCAATTTTCATTAATTCTACCATAGGTATGGGGATTTTGATTTTATTGATTTCATTTTCCAAACTGAAAGAAGAAAATTGCTTCTCAGATTCCTTCACCTCTGTAGTGCTAACCTTGACAGGTTGTTTTTGTTGCTGATCAATTTTAACCGCAAAAAATTCTTTACTGAACCCTTATTTGAATGGAACATTTGTCTTTTTGTTTTGACCAGGTATATCCACTTTTGATCTAGACCTAAGATCATACTATTTTCTTTTAGCTTCTTTTTGGGAAATATCTTCAACATCTTCTTCCTCAAATTGATTCAGTATAAGAGCATCCTCATAATATTGTTGTGTCAGATGAGTGGGAGGTAATTATGTATCATTTAAATGAACTTTGGAATCTTCCTTAGTGTCATCAATTGCTTCAACTTCTTCCACTACATTATTTTGAAAAGGAGGAAAAACCTTCTGATCTTCTTGATTTCTCCTTCCTCTGGGAAAAATTTGAGGAATGTTGTTAGGCCTTTTGAACTGATTGGTATTTTTGTATCCTACTTCCTGTGTAGGCCTACTAGGTTGTTGTGTTTCCATCTTCAGCATGGCCATTTCAGATGTCAAGGTTTTCATCATTTTGGCCATTTCATCCATCTTGGAGTCAAATGTTGTATGAGAAGAAGAAGGAAGTTCTTCTCTTTGTTTTTTCTTGTCTCTGTCACCCCTTGATTTCAATTTCTCTATTGCCAGTATATTGGATTCTACTTCAATGGCTACTTCCTACATCGAATTCAGAGTAACAGGCCTTCTTTCTCTCAACAAAAAAGAAAACTCGGCATCAAAGGCATTGGAAAAAGTAATTTTGGCTGATGTTTCTGTGGGTTTGATTTCATCTGAAATTTTACTATATATTTTATTAAATCTTTTGGTAAAATCAGATATAGATTCTCCTTGTTTTCTTTTCAAAGCACCAAAATTAGTGATATAATACAAGTAATCTTACTTATCTTCCTGATGTCTCAAAAATGTATCATCTAGTGCATCAATATCAACAATGGAATTAGGAGGTAGACTTCTAAATAATTTCCTTGCTTCTCCATCTAAACTTTGCACAAACAATCTCATCCAAACATCTGCATGCTCCACATTAAAATTATCTGCAAAAATCTAGAAAGAGTTTAAGTGTTCTTCAGCAGTGACTTCCCCCTCTCCATTGAATCTTGGCAAACACTTCATTTAATCATTAGGTGGGAAGGCATACAATACTTGTGGTAAATTTAATGGTGCATATCTGGCTGCAACAATTGCATCCATCCTATTTATAGCCATATTTATCACAATGGGTGCTTGAACTGTAGGAATAGGTAAAACTTGTGATGTAGAAAGAGAAATAGTTCCTTGGGGATAAAAACTTAGATGGGCTGATATGAGATTTTGATCTTCAACTGATGAAAACAAAGGTTTCCTTTCTGAGCAAGGATATGATGGAGGTTCCAAAAACAAAGGATTTTCAAAGGAACAATAATGTGGTTTAACCTATTTACAAGAACTAGATTGGGGTGATGATGATAAAAGTGTATTAGGTTCAGTTTTAGTATCTTTGGGAAAATCCCTCAAAGCTTCAGCTATGGATAAAGTATTTGTTTGTTCTTCTTCAATGAGCTCAACAAATAATTTCCATTGGTCTAAATTCAATCCAAAGATAGTTGAAGGAAAGGATACAACTGAAGGTTGAACAATAGGCTTTGTTTCAATTTCAGGTACAATTTATTCAATTGGAGGGATATTAACAACTTCAAAAGACTGTTCTCTAGCACTTATAGAAGAAGATTTATCTTTTGAAGAAGAGGATTGTCCTAAAGTATTTTTAGATTTTCTCAATAACTTTTCAGGATCAGACACTGCTAAAACAGACTTAGGATCTGGGTTTTTTCTGGTCACTTGTTTCTTTGTGGATGATGATAATTTGGAGGAGTTTTAAGTCCTTTACCTTCTCTTTTAGGAGCCATAATTACTGCAGAGGAGTCACCGGGTGAAAAATACACAGTATCATGTAAATGTCTAAATTCTTGTTCACCATCAAGATTTAGATCTGATCTTTGTTGTTCTCCCAGGGAAAATGTCTTCGTTCCTTCTTCCCCAGAAACAACACCAAAAGATGTTAGTCCCTAAAGTTGCACTTGAATGTGAGAAGGAAATCTAGGGAATCATCAATTTATTTCAATGGTATTTTTATAAAGTTTTTTTGAATAGGATTTAGAAATGGTTGAAAGTTGACTCAAGGATACAATAAAGATATAAGGCTCAATGTAAAAAGGAAAATAAACATCTCACTGTATTAGTAAATGACAAACATTTTGATAAATCAGATGACAAAAGTAAATAAAGAAAGGAATATATATCAGTATTCAATTTGTCCACTCACACATGGATTTCTCATTCCCAAATATCATTAAGAAATAAGAACATGGTACTTGAAATCAATCTTAGTTATGAACAAATTAAACAACAAAATTTTCACTGTGTTACTCACAACCAAGATATCATATGCTTTGCAACAGATAAAATGCATTCAAGTAAGAAAAAGAAGCAGATAATAACATGAAAATAATTTCTAACCATCAAAATGCCTTTTCCATTTAGTGTCAATATGAAAATATTGTTTTTTCCTCACAGAGGAGTCCTTACAACAAATAGCCCTTGATTCCCCAACCGATCCACCCTTCTTCATTCCTTCCAATGTCTTTTTAAAACACAAAAATATTATTGAAGATCCTATTTTTCAGATTATAATTTAAGATAGGATAATATCCATTGACTATTCCCTAGGAGAGAAATGCTCATACGAACACTTCTAATGCCTATAATGTAGTCTTCTTAACAACTAATCTGAATATAGACTAGATGACAGTTTGATGAAGCTTTACAAATCCCACAAAAAGAGGAATACTTTGTTACTGACCTGGTTCACTTAAGATACAAAAAAGGTTCCATTTGAATGAAATATTGTTAACCAAAATGCTCAACTTCATTATCTTTGTTATAGCCTCGAGCAATCAAAAAATGTGGAAAACTTTCCTTGGGATTTCATTGTATGATAATTGCAGAAGCTCCGGTGTCCCTCTGTTTTAGTTTAGCTGTCAACACCACATTATGCCAATATAGTCTTATATTTTATTCTCTTACCTCCTTTAGCAGGGCCTTTTTCCCTTTCCTCTTCCTTTCGAATTCTTGTATCTTTTCCTGTTGTTTTGCATTCCATTGCTCTACAAAGGACTTTTCTTTCTTCAACTTCCTAAAAATACCCTACAACTCTTTTACCTTGTCTTTCTCTTTTCTTACTTCCATCATGAACTCTGGATGTTCTTCTACTAGAGTAGGTAGGTTCAAATCTATGGAGGCTCGGGGTTTCCTTAATTTACTTTCATATTTTGAGGACAACCTAGTGCTAAGATCCTCTTCTTTAGTGCTTTCTGATTCTCTAGTTTCTGGAACATCATGTAGTTGGTTTATTTCTGGAAAGGAATCATTTTTCTCATCATCAATTACATATGTGCCTTTAAGTGTAGATTCAGTGAGTGAAACTGACCTTGTGGTTGCTCTAGTTACAGGTCTCCTTGAACACTGTGCAATTTGTTTTCCTTTCTCATGTTTTTTCCTCTGTTCTTCAGATTCCTCCTTTAACCTATGTGAAGAAGATGCAAGGGTCTATTTTTTATCTTCCTTCATAATGTCTTTTGAATTGTCTTCGATGATAATAAGGTTTTCCTTCTTGATAGAAGGATGAAACATATCCTTTGAATTCAACCTAAACTTGTTTGCATCCCTGGTAGTAGTTATTTTAGGGTATTTAGATACCAGTTTCTTCTTCTTGCTTATTTTCTTACCCTTTGCAACCTTCTTTTCAGTAGACTGTTTCTTCGTCTTGGTTGCATTTTGGACTGGGCTTGTAGTATARTGTTCAGGTTCATCAGGTTCCTCCTTGATGTCTGGATCAGTTTGGACATCAATCTCTTTATCAATTTTAAGTTTTTTTCCTCGACCTGTAGTGATCTTCTCGTTAGGTTTACCTCTGGGAAAATATTCAATTGATTTTTATGTMTGTAACTTCCTCTTACTAGCAYGAGTCATCCTAGTTGTAGGGGAGATTTCTTTCACCAAAACATCAGTGGCTTGAGAGGCCTTTTGACCTTTTCTAGGTTTCTTTTCCTTAGTAGTTTTGGACTTAGGTTCCTACTGCTTAGGTTTTAATTATTGAACTAACCAGTCCCAAGACCTTTGAACCTCACTTAAAGAAAATATTACCAATCTTTTAATCAACCCTTGATGAAAAATAATTTTCTTTGTTGTTGCGTGATGTGTCTGAATTCTCTTAGACATCTTAGATATGATTTTCAATAAGAAATAAGGAAGATTGAGAGGATAGTCACCATTCACATGGATTAATAATCTAATATGGTAAAGGTGAACTAGAGAAAAACGGCCTTCACAGGTGATGTACCTGTGAATGATCAACAAGGTGGTGTGCCATTCTTTTCTCACCCAATTGTGTTGGATGTCTTTGCTCCAATTGGGGTTTTGACTTTCTGGAATTAAAAATTGATTAACAAACTCCATAACTAATGTTTCTTTCTTCCACCATCTCTCTCTGTATACTGGTAACTTGCATGCTTTTGCTATGGAATGATCTATCACATGCATGAGGAGTTTACCCACCACTATTTTGAAGCCATCAAAATTTTGTGCAAAGATCATGGAAATTTGCTCATCATGACCCTAAAATGTTGAGAAGAAATCGAACCAACCTGCATCTTTAAACTTATGTGTCATTTGAGGAAAATATTCAAGTAATTATGTCCCTTCTGGCTCTAACCTAGTTATATGCACGCTCTTCTTTGGTGCCATGACACTGATAAAATTATGTGGCAAGTTTATGAGAATATCTAGGTTTTGATCACCATCTTTTGAGGAGTATCGAAGTCTGAGAGTTATCTGTTTACATACATATCATGCATGGAGTAATAGACATACTAAAAATAAATGAATTATGACTTCATACATGGGGAACAATAATCGGGCATTGTGATTTGATATCAAGGTGGTGAGTACAACCCGATCCTTTGAGTTAGTTTTCATCATTGAAAAAAAATGACCTGATATAGATCATTCACAGATATGTAGGTCCTCTGGCAATGATTTCGGGTGTTAAAACACGATATCGGGAATGTGGCACATGAAGAACTATAATTACTCATGGCGCTGCAAGAATAACATTATTCTTGTAGCACCCTTTCCACTTTGACAAATTTGAAAATTTAAACGAGGGAAAAGGACAAGTGATGTGATGGAAATTATTTAATATCATATCCTAACTTTTAAATACTTAAAAACATTTAAAATGTGCATAAAATAATGAAAACATGCTTTCAAGCTAGGGAAGGGCAGAAACAAAGTTTAACAAAATCATGAAAAAGGGGTAAAATAGGGATTAAGGTTGTCCAACAGTCAAAAACAAAGTTAAGGACTAACAATGAGCATCACACATGAAGA
>ML780377.1:89417-119836 GCA_009831015.1 Picea engelmannii
ACCACAGCTCATAAGATCCTCAGGGCTGGATATTACTGGCCTACTTTATTCGCTGATGTCTGCAGAGAAATCAGAGCTTGCATCAAATGCCAAAAGTTCTCAGGAAAACAACAGCGCAAATCACTGCCATTAAAGCCTATAGTAGCTTCAACACCTTTTCAGCAGTGGGGGTTAGACTTCATTAGAGAAATTAATCCTCCCTCAAGTGGTCAACACAGATGGATCCTGACTGCGACAGACTATTTCACCAAGTGGATAGAAGCTACCCCCACCAGGAGTACTTCTCACAAAGTAATTATCAGCTTCCTGGAAGATATCATAGCCATATTTGGCTGTCCCAATAAAATCGTCAGCGACAATGCCGCCTCTTTCAGGTTTGAGCCTCTGGTCAGGTTCTGTGAACAGTTTGAGATTTCGCTGATCCACTCTACTCCCTATTATCCTCAAGGAAATGGAATGGCGGAGTCTTCCAATAAAAGTCTGATCAAGCTCATTAAAAAATTATTGGAAGACAATAAAAGGGCCTGGGATTCAAAGCTCAAATTTTCTCTATGGGTCGACCGGGTGACAACAAAGAAGTCCCTGGGCATCTCACCTTTCCAACTTGTTTATGAAACAGAAGTTGTTTTCCCTACTCAGCTCGCTTTATCTGTGGCGAAATTCCTCCAGGACCTTGAAGGAGAGCCTGACCATATGGTCAGAAGGATTCATCAGATGGTGGAAATACAATAGATCAGGGAACAGGTCATGAACAGGGCCTACCATCATCAACAGAAGATCAAGCAAACCTTTGACAGGAAGAGAAGAAAGAAATATTTCGAGCTGGGCGATCTGGTGCTCAAATGGGATGCACCCAGGCATGATAGAGGCAAACACAGTAAGTTTGATGCCCTCTGGTTTGGGCCTCTCAAGATCTCCGAGGTATTTTCAAACAACACTTATAGGTTGCAGGATTTGGGAGGCGAAGAAGTTTTTAATGGCCCAGTAAATGGGCGTTTCTTAAAAAATGGTTTTTTGTAAGCCGCAAGCGACTTCTTTTGTTTCGTAAATATTGTTTTCTGTTTTCGGCTAAATAAATGACTCCATAGCCCAACAGCAAGGCACTGGATCTGCAAAAAGAGTCCTTAGAGCATCACAGGGACGACTCTATCCCCCCATGGAGCCTAATGTTAGTGATATTTCTTGTCTTGGGCCTGAGAACATCCAGGTCTGCAGGTTGCACGAAGAACGCCCAAGCGTAGCACGTAAAGCCCCATTTCAAGCTAAAAATCAAGTGAGCGGGCGAAATTACGTTGTCAACGGCCCGGATTCATCTATTAAAGCAGATCGACGAACGGGGGGAAATCACAGTTAGCGGAGTTGTGTCGGGATTAACGCGATAGGTAGCATCTATATTGCATGCAAGAAAGGATATCAGTCGTCCATCCAAAGGACGCATGGCGCGAGATCTAGTCACGTCGGCATTTCGGCATTCGGGAGTTCGAAGGGTGAGGGTTTCACGTCGTTCTACATCTCGAAACCCCGAACCCCGAAACATTGATAAGCACCTTTGAAGCTAAGCATATGGTCCTAGCACCCGATCACGTCAAGCGAGCCTGATAATGGAGGCAGCCCTCTTCTAACATAAAATGCCATCTCAATCGTTCCTCTGGAGGAAACGCGGTGTACATCCGTGCTTTCACGGTTTGGTCAATCGGGATTCTAAGAAACGTTGCATCGTGAACCCCCGGTGCCAGAAATCTTGAAAGAATCGGGACCGTCCATCTGAAGGACACATGGTGCAATAGTTGAGCCACGAAAGCACCCCTTTTTCCCCACCTCACCTTCACCATACTAGCACCTACATCATCCTTGTCGAGCATGCCACATCTTTCACCTCTCATCCCATGAACCGTTCTGCTGGTCCAGGTGGCCCCTCAAAAAGACCTCCACATCCCCAAAAGGCAGATTTGACCAGAACCATTCATGATCCCAAGAGGGCAGTTATTGCAGTTGTTGGAGGTGGTTAGACATCGTCTTCGCCATAAAGGGAAAGTCCGACGATGAATTAAAAGCATGTCGGTTCACCCACAGGACAGTTAGGATCTTGATTGCATCTACCATAGGTGCACGACCTGCCAGAATCTGCATTGCAGATTGTCAGTGGGCATGCAGACGCAATGTTTTTAATGCAGTGTCTTGGTTTCGTTGTTGGTTTCTTTTTGAGTATATGTAGGCAATTTTTCCATTTTTGCAAGGGATCGATGGTTGAGCGAGTCTCCCTGTTGTAAAACTTTAATGAAGCACTGTTATTCTGGTTATGCATGGACTCTTGAAACTTCTTGCCTTATGAATGTCAGTTTCTTTCACGTCTTTGTTTACACTGTGTTAGAGCAGCTCGGAATTGGAGAATCCAGTCGAGTTGTAACTATTATAGGATGATGTAGTTTGGATCACTGTAACAGTTGCATTGTTTCTAATCGGTCCTTGTGATTTTCTTAGCGCTGAACGACTCGGAATTGGAGAATCTAGTCGAGTCCCCCTTTCAGTTTCTTGAAACCCTGAACCAAGAGGATCTTGTATTCAGAGTTTTTCCTCTACAAACTGCTGAAAGGCCTGATGCCTGAGGTAGTTTGCTCACTCTTCTCGCCAAGTCTTCCGCCTGTTCATCTTTTAAACAACTCACTGACTGAAGTTAGATCAAGACCTCCTGTTTTCCTTGCATACCAGACCCAGTCCCCGAGTTAGAGTGATATTCCCCCGAGTCTCTACCCATTTGATCACCCATTAAAAACTATCGTGACATAAAATTGATGGGCGTTGGCCTCTGCTCCTGCAAGCAATCCAGGAGTGACTTCTTACGCTAACAGCTACTACAAAATCTCTCGTCCTTTGTTATGATCTCAAAATACCATTTTCATGTGCTCTGCTAAACTATGGAACAAATACAATGCTAAAGAATGGAACCCCTTCTCCTCCTAGCGACCTGGTATTTAACATCACCCGATAACCATCTAGGGGTAGGGTTTTGACTTCCTCAACTCTCAATTGTGATAAGGTTTTGGAACTTATAGAATCTTCTTGAAATTCCATACGTGGTTAGCCCCATATGCATGAGTAATGGGGGTTGACGTGGCATCCACTTGTACCATGGTGGTCAACACGGTAGGTCAACTTGTGGGAGGCAATATAAATTTTTCATATGAGCTCTGATTGATGTGATTTTTGCACCATTGGAAAGGTATCGATGTGTAGAATAAAATTAAGGGGTCTTCACTAAAGATGAGAAAGTTTTGACCCCCCAAAATGTCGTTTGATTCTTCAAATGGCTCCAGAAGTTTTCAAACCCCAATTTTCCAAATTGGGACCGACCATTAAAATGACCCTGCAAGCTAATTCCTCCAATTTTTTCCACTTTGAAAGCATCAACATAGATGACAGATAATATAATTATCCAATATGAATCAAAATCTCTAGTTGAAAACCAGAAGATCAAACTCTTGAGATAAGATAAAGAGAGAGAGTATACCTCTAAGGAGTTTGAGGGTTTTTGCAAGGAGGCGGGAATCAAGAGGGAGATGACAGTTCCATACAGGAGACCCTTCCACTTCTATCAGGAGACCTCGATGGTTTAGTCAGACAACGAGGGATGATCAAGATCATGTTGAGACTCCTAGGAGCACATTTAGAGAGAGCATACCTCCAAAGAAGTTTCCAAACTATATGGCATTGATGAACAACATTATAAATTCCGAGCCTTCCATTTTTCAGGAGGTAGAAAACCAACATGTATGGTAGGATGCCATGGTGGAGGAGTGCACCTCCATCATGAAGAATGATGTTTGAGACATAGTTCCAATATTGAAGGGGAAGTTAGTTGTGAGTTCCAGGTGTCTCTACAAGATCAAGCATGCTACATATGGCAGCATTGAGAAGTTCAAAGAGAGGTTTGTGGTGAGAGGATTCTCGTAGAGACATGGAGAGGACTATGAGGAGACATTTTCTCCAGTCACCAGGTACAATTCCATTGGATCAGTTAGGTCCTTAGTTTCATTTATAGGATGGAGTATACACCAAATGGATGTGAAGACTACTTTCCTTAATGGGACCATTGAGGAAGAAATGTACATAGAGAAACCTCAAGGATTTGAGGTAAGTGGGGAAGAGTCCCATGTGTGCATGATTAAGAAAGATTTTTATGGAATCGAGTAGGAACTAAGAACATGGTATTCCAAGATCGATGGATGTATGTAGAGTATGGGCTTCATAAAAAGTGAAACACATCCTAACTTATATTATATATATTTTTAGATTGATCTGCTCATTTTGGTGTTGTATGTAGATGACTTGTTTATGACATGTGTAGAGAAGCTCATTGTAGAGTGTAAAGAAGACATGGAAGTTGGGTTTGAGATGAAGGACATCATCATGATGCATTACTTCTTGGGATTGGAGGTTTGGTAGAGACCAGGGGAGATTTTCCTTGGGCAGGGTAATTATGTAGTTTAGATCGCAAAGAGGTTTAAGATGGAGGATTGATTGCAAACCTATGGCCACACCCATGATTACTAATTTGAAGAAGGTGACAAATTCAAATTCAGAGTTGGTGGATCCCTTGTTGTATAAGTAGTTGATAGGTTCTTTGATGTATTTGGTCAACACCGGGCCATATATATGTTTTTCAATGAACTCATCAAGTCAGTTCATGGTGGAGCTAAGGCATGATCATTGGGTAGTAGTGAAACATGTGCTCAGGTATTTGAGGGTCACAAGGAAGTATGGTCTGAGATATATTTGACAGACTTGGAGATGGTGAAGTGAAGTTAGAGGGGTATACAGACTCAAATTGGGAAGGCAGTGCAACAGACATAAAGAGCACCTCAGGGTGTTTCTTTAGCTTGGGATGAACAATGATATCCTGGTTCAATAGGAAGCAGACTTCCATGGCACTTATCTCAGTAGAGGCATAATACATGGAAGATAGTAAGAATAATTGTGAGGTCATCTGGCTTCGCAAGTTACTTGAAGGATTATTTGATGAGGAGTTGGATCCCATGGTCATTTACTATGATAATCAGAGTTCATCAAACTCTCTAAGAATCTAGTGTTTCATGACAAGTCCAAGCATATAGAGATCAAATATCACTTCATACGAGACAGGGTTTAGAAGGGAGTAGTGAAGCTCCAATATATTCCCACGAATAAAAAATTAGATGATATTCTGACCAAGCCCTTGGAAAAAGGGAAGTTTGAGGCATTCAGAAACAAACTTGGATTGGTGAAAAATTCCTTCCTCATTAAGAGGGAGTGTTGAGAATTGTAACTCAGATGGGAAATTCCGCACAGGTTTTGTGTGAATGTGCGAGAAGTAGTTTGAGATATTTTCGAAAATTAATTTTCAAAAGGTAATTCTATTTTCGAAAAAAGTAATTCTATTTTCGAAAAATAAATTATATTTTGTAATTCACTTTAGTTAAAAGGTGAAAGTCTTATTTTTAGTGGTTGAGTCTAAAAAATGTATTTCATGCATGCATGACTTAGACTAGGAGTAATATCATAAATAAATTAGGGTTTTGGTATCAACTAAAACTATAAATACATGTCAAGTTAGAGAGTTGAAAGACACAAGAGAACAGTTAAGTAGTTGAGCAGGTTGAGCAATAGAGAGTGAGAGGGAGTAGGTAGCTAGGAAAGAGACATTTATGGCAACACATAGTCCCGTGAAGTAGTCCTGTAGAGTTTGTACAATCATAGGAACATATCCATATCGACATCCATACATATAGTCTATAAAACCGTACAATAGGTTGACTCCCAGCAGGTTGTTTCGCTCAATTTGAGTTTTTTTTTTGGTATCCGTGTAGTGTTATTTTTGGGGCGGATTGTGGAGGTTTCCTTCTAAAATTTTCAAAGGAATGAAAATACAATTTTGAAGGAGTAATTCCCTGTGTTGTGTGAAATTAATTTTTATGCTTCTGCTATTTGATTTCCAGATATTGTGTGATTAATGCTATGGTCTAAAAATTATTTCTGCATTAATTAAATTTAGCAATCCACTTGTTTGATTGAGATCATAAGAAATTTAGTCACCTAGGTCTTGGGGATTTTTTCACACTACCATGCTCGACATGAGCTCATCTATTCGCATGATGTAAAATTGTATTGTCGATGGGGTTAGATTAAAGACCTTGGGCATGTGGGCATCATCCATTTATGCTACCCCTCCCAAGCCATGATAGAGTATATCACTATTGCATGAGTACTTTGAATACCACAATGGAACTACCATTGGTGCTAGATGTATTCCTAATGTTTACTATGACATAGACCCACATTGTATTTGCTCATGGATATGATCTCTTTTATGACATGGCTCCATCGTGTACTTTTTTGTGGCCATGGCCTTACATATCATTTCATAGATCTGTAGTGTATTGTGTTAGCAACCATGCTTTGTCTTTCATTCGAGCATGGGTATGCCTACCTAAGGAATGATATATATCTATATATCTATATATATGAGATTGATTGATTATTATTTGTAGGTACTGCCTGGTTCCTTGATCAACAAGCTCTTTCCTTATGCCACTCCATTGCCATGTACTTTGGTAATGTATTTTGGCCATCAGTTCCTCTTATGACCTCATACATTAGAGGGCATCTGTTACACTTCTATTTTTCATCGTAGGCCTTAAAGGGGACCCATTGATGTTATATTTTCTAGATCACATGTTATTTGCTCCAAAAAGTGTATTTTTAAGCCTAGACATAGTTTACCTAGGGAAAAGAGCGACTGGTCGCTTACTACACTTAGGCAACTGACGATCAATCACTTGTTGTATTCATTCAAATTGTGACCATCCATGTAACCTTCTAGATTCAGAGAGTTCTGAGGATCTATCAACAAATTATGGGTTGGCTATGATGCATCACGAGCCATGGAACTTGTGCATGACCTATTTTTTCCAAGTTCCAAGCTTAGAAATAATCTCTTAGCTCCCTCCATATTCCTATAAAAGAAGTCCAAATCAAGGGGAAGGGTTAGAGTGTTCAAATATCTAAGAGAGCTATAGCCTCATGCTACTAGAGAACAACCAAAGAGAGATTCTTGTTGCCATCTTGTGAGAGGAGCTTCTTAGGTGAGATAATCCATCCTATCCTTGTTATGATACAAAGGTGAATCCTATTATTTCCACCAAGTTGGAGAGGGCTAAGGAGGGGACTTGGGAGCTCAAGGCCAGGAAAGTGTTGCAATAATCTCAAGGTATCTATCTTGTTGTACTTTCTTACATTTATAATATAGATCTATGATATTTTCCCCTCCAATGTTTGTAATTCAAGGTTGTTTATGTTTTAACATTGGTAGATCTGATTTCCCTTGAGCAATTAGATTAGATCTTCCTGCAAACGATTTTCTCTTTATCCCAAATAAGGTTGAGAGGGGTGTATCTTGTCGCTTATGTGCAAGTGATATATTGTAGGAGCTAGGAGCTAGATCTTGGAGCTGCATTACCATGGATAAAAATAGGACAACCTTGAGAATAAGGTAAGAACCACTCTCCTCTCTTTTTAGCATAAATTGAACGTACAAGTTTCATATCTAGAGTGAAAATACATAGTGTCCTATCTTGTTGCCCGTCGCTAACTATTTTTAGGTCAATGAGTGGGATCATGTTGGCCATGATGCATCACAAGCCATGGAACTTGTGCATGGCTTGTTTTTTCCAAGTTTTGGGCCTAGAATTCATCTCTTAGCTTCCTCCATCTTTCTATAAAATAAGGCCAAATCAAGGGGAAGGGTTAGAGAATTAAAGTATCTAAGAGAGCTATAGCCTTACACTATTGGAGAACAATCAAAGAGAGATTATTGCTACCATCTTGAGTAAGTGGAGTGTTGGGTCATCCACACTTGTGAGAGGAGCTTCCTAGGTGAGATAGGCCATCCTATCCTTGCTATGATAGAAAAATATATGAATCTATAAGGTTACAAGGGTGGTCATGGGTTGAATGAAGACAACAACTGAGTGATCATTAGTTGCCTAAGCGCAACAAGTGACCAGTCACCCTTTTCCTTAGGTAAAGTGTGACTAGGCTTAAAACTATGTTTTTTTGGAGCAAATAACACACTATCTCGACAAGATAACATCAATAGGTCCCCTTTAAGGCTAAAGGTAACAAATATAAGTGTAACAATAATCCTTCTTACTATTATTTCTTTTAGACTATATCTACTACATGAGCCTTATTTAATAGAGACGACCTTAATACATAGCAACCTAACTATCTACTTTAAGTGGGTTAGGGTAGGACCCTGACAATTTTTTTATCTAGGGCTCAATGCCCTCCTTTGGAATGCGAAATGCTCCTCCTCCAATGTAGGGCATTCTCCAAGAAATAAAACTTCTCCGTGTGGTGAACGTGTAGAATGTCACTAGGCCATCTAAATATCTCCAATTCTCTAAGAGAGAATGTTAATCAAGCATCCATATGAGGTCTAACAACCAATGAATAAGTCACCTCTAAAGTGCAAGTTTTTCATGGATAAATCAAGGGCTAACCATACACCATGCACCCCACATCTCACAAAGCCCCCTAAACATAGTGTAAACACTTTCAGAGTAACCCTAAAAGCTAACATTGTTTAAATGATAAGTTTTTGAGATGTCAAATCCTTCATAAAAAAACATTGTTTATTAATCACGTTAATTCATTTTTTATACACCAACATAGATCCATCGTAATATTGGATTAATTAATCACTACGAGGGATAAAAGAGAATTTAAGGCCCAAACTTATGGATGCTTAAAATTTCCGAGATTAAAATAGATCTATGTTAGTTTATTTATTATTATTATTATATGGTTAACTCTTTTTTATATTCTTTTTTATTATTATAGTCAACTTTTGGTTAGTATTTTCACTTTTAAATTATGAACCTCAATTTTTTTCATGTTAGTTTATTCACATTACATCAAACATCTAATCCATATCGGTTTGTAAAGTGCATCTCACTTCTCTGAGTAAGAACAATTTTAAAATCCAATTGTCAATATAACATGTCATCATATTTTCTACTTACCTGCAAATCTCTTAAATTCACAACAAAATACTTAATCATTGTTGTGCTGTGATTTTTAAAACATCCAATACTTCAACTACTACATTAATATTTTCAATTATCATCATACTCATCCTCATTTACAAATCCCCATTTTACTTTGTAAAGATGGTGTTTGCACTATGATTTGGTAAAAATATGCTCCTCTTTTCTTCCTTAACAATATACATTGATACCATATTAAATAAAATTTGCAAGTAGAAATCTTAGTGYCAAATGTCATAGACATTTTGAACTTGACATATGTAGTTGCTTGGTATTGCCTTCTCCTTTATTCATCCATCTTCCCTTATATCTTGTACAATGTTAAAATTGTTAAAATGCTAATGGGAACTTGACATATGTAGTTGCTTGGTATTGCCTTCTCCTTTATTCATCCATCTTCCCTTATATCTTGTACACATGTAGAATGTTAAAATGCTAATGGGATTATCTTTTTTTCTTCTTACTGTTATCTATTGGAAGGACATCATCTATTCATTCATCTTCCCTTATATCTTGTACACATGTAGAATGTTAAAATGCTAATGGCTTATCTTGTTTTCTTTTTACTGTTATTTATTGGAAGGGGTTTTCTTAGTTTTAAAATGGTTGTAATAACTATTATCGTTGTTATGTATTATTATAGGATAGGTTGATGATATTGACATTAATTTAAAGATTTCTTCCTCTTTAGATCTATACTCTATACCAATGAGAGAAAACTCTTGATTTAAATATTTATAGCTTATAATTCTTTTTCAAATACACAGGGATTTTTGGAAAAAAAATGAGCCAAATGTCAATTAGATGATGAAAAATACTCATCTTACATGATCTCTTTTAACTTTATGCATAATACCATTATCCTTTTTATGCATAATACCATTATCCTTATTGAAGATATTGACATTAATTTAAAGATTTCTTCCTCTTTAAATCTATACTAGTGAGAAAAAACTCTAGATTTAAATATTTATAGCTTATAATACTTTTCCAAACACAAAGAGAATTTTGGAAACAAAAGTGAACCAAATGCCATTTAGATGAAGAAAAATACTCATCTTACATGATCTCTTTTAACTTTCTACACAATACCATTATCCTTATTGACAATATCGACATTAATTTAAAGATTTCTTCCTCTTTAAATCTATACCAATGAGAGAAACTCTTAATTTAAACATTTATAGCTTATAATGCTTTTCCAAATACAAAAATATTTTCGTGAAAAAAAATGAACCAAATGCCAATTTGATGATGAAAAGTACTCATCTTACATGATCTCTTTTTATCTTTATGCACAATACCATTATCCTTAATCATAATGTTATTACGTGATCACAATAATTAGATTATATGGATATGTTTCTTTTTATATAATGTTGAAGATATAAGTCGGTAACTTATAATAAAATTTAAAAAAAAAAAAATATTTGATAAGTATAATTATATTTAAATAATTAATAAATTTATAATTTGTATTTATTTAAGATATTGATGATGATGATGGTTAATGTCCACTGAGATTAAAATTGGTTTATCGGACGTTAAGAAAAATAAGAGATTATTTAGATTTCTTTAAAATGTTATTTCGATGCTTGAAAAACATTAAGAGAAACATTCCAAGATTACTAAAGTTTTGATGGCTTAAAAGGTTATGAAGGTTGGTATTGTGACAAATATTTTGAAATTGAGATCTAGGGTATACGCATGACATTCTAGGAGGAAGATGTTTTCATCTTCAACCCTCTTGATGTCACAAATGTGTCAGATTCTTTCTTGCCATGGTGTTTTGGGGATTGTCCAACCCCCCATTTCACTATGCAACCCATGATAATTAGTTCTTATTTTAGCAATATTGATTCTCTTTTTTATACTAGTCAAAACAAAGAAATACTTTTGATCTTCAAGGTTAGGGTTAACCAACTCCTTATAATATCTTAATTTTCTTTTATCTTCTAATTCTTTATCACACCATAGATTCTCCTTAAATTTAACTTGCACAATATTTTTATTCCCCAATGATTTAGCCAAGACTTGACATCATTATGCCATCCGCGCTTGAGTCGTTGGTGATTTTGGCTAGAGTCTGAAGCAATTTTGGGGAGCCTCTTGTTATCCATGTTGTTTAGCTTATTCTTGTACATTAAATACCTAATCATAGTTGTGCTCTCAATGGGGAAAATACTCGTTTCGATGAGGAAGATAAAATATGGTGTATTGTCCTTAATTTTAAGATTATAAGTTATAAAATTCTTCTAGATATGCTCTATCTTTCTCCATAATTCTCGAGCATCCTCAAACTTCACATCCATATAAGATAACAAAAGTGATAAAAGTCTAAAAGATGATTTTTTTCTTATCCCATAACCAAAGGTTTGCTAATTTACAATTATTTTCAAGCTCATAATAAGTTTTTCACCCTCCATTTATCTTTTTCTCAATGCTATAGTTCTAATTAAATTTTTTATGAATATCAATTCCAAGATATTTACGAGAAGACCCTTCCTCCAAGATATTGTTATCATATACAAAATCATATTATAACTATAAAGAAAATCATATTTCATATTTTATTGTATAAAGAATATCTTATTAAGATCCATTTAAACTAATTAAATTTTTTAAACTAATTTAATTTTTTTTAAACGTGTATAAAATCTTTTTTATAAGATAAAGAAACCATGTGATATTTTTATGTACTGCATATCTTTATGTACTTTTCTAAAAGCTACATTTTTCTAAAAACTTATTTATTCTCATTCTTCTGCCACAAGCTTCTCTTTATGAAGCTTCCTTCTTTAAAAGTTTCATTTTAAAGTATTTTATTAAAGATATGGTATCAGTCCATTCAATTTTGTACTTTTCTATATAATAATACCAATCATATATTTGAAAATAAATATTTTAAGATGAGAATAACTATCAATTTAATTAACATGATAAATTTAAAGAAGAAAAATTATTTTTAAATGTAGAAATTTTGGCAAATTTTACTAGTACTTAAAATGTAAATTATAAAATATTTGACATTTAAAAAAATATTAAAATTTTTAAGGATTTTATATAGTTTGTATACAATTTTGATCATTTTTAAAGTGAAATAATTTTATCCTTTAGAATTTGGGTGAATCATTTTTAAAAAAAATGGAATTTGGTGAATATTTATTTGAGGAAAAATATGAAAAATTAGCCCATAATCCCTAAAATTTTCTCCCAATCACTATCAGTTTTATGATCAAAATTTCAAAATTCCATATAATCATCAAAGTTCCACCCACATACATTTTTTTATCCAATCACATAAAATTTCTACCAAAATACAAAATACATGTTTTTACCCGCTCACATAAATATCCGATACCATTTATATTTATAAGATGAAAATTTCATTGTCAAAGTAATTCGCTTCCCATCCATACCTACCAGGGGAACACCCTCATCCACCCTTCCACACTTCGATCCGATCTCCCTTCTTCCTCTAGTACGATTACTTCACCTGAGCTGAATCCTTCTTGGTCAAAAGGCATTGGCTTAGAACTTTCACCACTCAAAACCCGCAGTGCGCGCAAGAAGACGACGACTGGTTTGTCGACTTCGGTCTCTTCCACACCGGTTCAATCTCAAGGGGCACTTAGAGCCTTAAAAGCCCTTGCTCGTGGTAAACCATGATCCTTTTATCCATCAACATCAGAGGGGTTGGAGGACCCCTGAAGCAAGCCTCCATGTGAAGACTTCTCGAGAAGATACAACCGTCAATCATTTTCCTACAGGAAACATTGGTGGACGCCTCTGCTGCTAGAGATTTTTTACATCAGTTTCGTCCAAGCCAGCTGGCCTATGCAGCAAGTTCAGTGGGCAAATCGGGCGGCCTACTGGCCTCTTGGGACCCTTCCCTCTTCAACCTAACGTCGATGCTCAGTCCAGGGGGTATTTTACTATCTGGTACCTGTTTAGAACTAAAAACCTCCATCAATCTGCTCAACGTTTATGGCCCCTGTGTGGACCGTAAAGCGTTCTGGGAGCGACTCGATGCTATTGGTTTACTAGCGGCTAGAAATCTTGTTCTCGCGGGAGATCTTAACTTAGTCACCAGCCCAAAAGAATCATGGGGAGAAAAGGTGTCAATTGACCCACTTATGAGTTTTTTCAACCATCTCTTCTATAAAAACGCCTTGATTGACATGAAACCTGCAGAGCTCCTGCCCACCTGGAGGAACAGGCGCCTAGGATCAGCTGGAATTGCAAAACGACTTGACCGGATTCTTATTGCATAGGAGCTGCTCTTACCCTCTTACAACAGACGCGCATGGGTAAATCTTTCGTTTCTTTCTGACCATGCGCCAATTTGTTTACAAATTGGGGAGGGCTGTTTTGGTGTTGGTCAACCTTTCAAATTTAATCCTCAGTGGCTTAAAGAGACATCTGTTAACAATCTAGTAAATACAATTTGGAACGACAACTCTCTCTCTCTTCTCCTGAAGACGCACAAGGAAACTTATTCAGAAAACTCTCCAGACTAAAACTTCAAACTATTCACTAGTTAAAGGGAAAAAAGGAAACGGAACAGGCAGAACTTTACAACATAGAGCATGAGATGGAAGGCCTTCTAAAACTCAAGTTACAGTTCCATAGTCGCGCGGATTTAGATTACAGATTTCATTGTTTAGAGGAAGCCAGGAACAAATTTCTTCGGAAAGACGAGGAGAGATGGCGCTTGAAAAGTAAAATGCTCTGACTGGCTGGAGGGGATAAAAATACTCACTTCTTTCATCGAGTTGCTAGCTCTCGTCGAGCAAAAAAGCACCTATGGGATATTGAAGATGAACACGACAATCTACATCATTCTCAGACAGACATCAAATTGGCAGCTTTCCGTCATTTCAAAGATTTTTTCCAGGCAACACCTGACCCCTCACTAGCAACACAAATAGAGATTGCTAGCCTCTTCCAAAAGATGGTCATAGCCGAGGAGGCTAAAACAATTGAAGCTCCCTGTACAAAGGAGGAATTGCTAGAGGTCATCAAAGGTTTTAAGAAGGAAAAAAGTCATGGACCTGACGGCTGGTCGGTCGAACTCTACCTCCATTTTTTTGATCTTATGTGGCAGGATCTCCTGGA
Source organism: Picea engelmannii (assembly GCA_009831015.1). Lineage (NCBI taxonomy): Eukaryota > Viridiplantae > Streptophyta > Pinopsida > Pinales > Pinaceae > Picea > Picea engelmannii. Next base: position 103,619 of record ML780377.1, read on the forward strand.
TGTGGTTGAGGATGCTCGAACCAGAGGAAGAGTAAGTTCCCAGCTAAACAACACCTTTATAGTTTTGATTCCCAAATCAAATCTTCCAAGGCAGTTTAAAGATTTCCGCCCTATTTCACTCTGCAATCTATGCTACAAAATAATTTCAAAAATCATTGCCAGAAGACTTCGACCCTTCCTCTCCCGGGCACTATCTAATGAGTAGATGGGTTTCCTAAAAGGGAGACAAATACTTGATGCCGTTGGAGTGGCACAAGAGTGCATCCACAACATAAAGACAAAAAAACTAAAAGCCATTCTGCTAAAGCTGGACCTTAAAAAGGCTTTCGATTGCATTAATTGGAACTTCATTCTCATTCAATGTGGATTTGGCACCATTACAACCAATTGGATTTTGGGTTGTATCTCTTCAGCCACACTCGCTATACTGATCAATGGTGAACCAACAAAAGTTTTTCACTGTGAGAGAGGACTCCGCCAGGGATGCCCTCTCTCACCGTTACTTTTCATATTGATCCTGGAAGGTCTCAACATCCTTCTCAAGAACAACCAAGCGGAAGGTCACTTGAAGGGGATAAAAGTTGCGGGATTGACTTTTATCTTGCATATCCTTTTTGTAGATGACGTGCTGATCTTGTCAAATGCCAAACTTGTTGATTGGACAATTATTCTTTCTATCTTAAATATCTTTTGCGCTGTTTCAGGTCTTGAAATCAATGTCCACAAATCCGTCTTCCTGACCTCAAACACCCAGGACACTTTGCTAACAGAACTAAAGGAGTTGTTGGACATTGATTCTATCGAGCTTTCGAAGGGTTTTACTTATTTGGGATTCTTCTTAAAATCCTCCTCCTATACAAAAAAAGACTGGACCTGGCTAATAGACAAATTTGAAAGCAAATTACACAACTGGAGAAACAAATTGCTCTCCATGGGAGGTAGGTATGTTATGATAAAAGCAGTTTTGGAAAGTCTTCCGGTTTTTTGGATGTCTTTAGCCCATATTCCTGCCTTTGTATTGAAGATCCTTTGACAACTTATCTTTACCTTCCTTTGGACCGGAAGTAAGAAACACCAAGGTTATCACCTCAGCAGATGGGAGGTCTTATCAAAACCAAAAATGATGGGAGGTTGGGGTCTTAAAAATCTGCCTCTCTTTTATAGGGCGCTCTCGGCTAGCACTTTTTGGAGAATTTTAACAAAATCTGGCTTGTGGAGTAGAGTTATTAAAGAAAAATATCTTCATCAGCTTCCAGTCCACATTTGGCTCAGATTTGCCCCGGAGCGCCCAACATCAGGCTCACAGACCTGGAAACACCTCTCCTCTACCCTTCCAATCATCCTACAGTGGATTTCGTGGAATCCAGGAAATGGACTTTTGATTGAAGTTGGCAGAGACTGCATCCTGGGCCTGGGAAGAAAAGTCGTGCTCTCTCCCCCTCTTCTCTCGCATCTTCAAGAAAAAAGCCTCATCTTCTTAAATCAATGCTGCTCGCCGAACATGGGAGGTATGCTAGGGGTTACTTGGCTCAATAGTTCGGATCTTCAACTGGAAGCTGAGTTCATCTTAGAGTGGGACGGTTACATACAACACTTAAAGGAAGCAGGTGTGAGCTTTCAAGAAGGGCCAGACTCACTCATCTGGACGGGTGGAGACTGATCCAGCTTGCTCTATCCAAAAAACGTTTACCATGCATTGATTTCAAATAGTGGGTTTCCTTTAATTGCTAGTTGGAGACAGCGAATCTGGAGGGACGAATGTCCATTGAAGATAAAATTATTTGCATGGCTCCTTTTAGAAAATAAATTGCTATTTTGGGACAAGCTGCAAGTTCGAGGTTGGATAGGACCGAACCGATGCATCCTCTGCAAGTGCTCTAGTGAAACAACTCTTCACGTCTTCACACAGTGCACCTTCATCCGCACAATCTGGGCTCATCTTTCTTCGGCGTTAAAGCTTTCTTCTACTTGGTCGGGCGCCAGCGTACAAGGATGCTTCCAAAACTGGTTCAGAATTAACAAAGACCATACACTGCTCCCCGTTCACCTCTGCTGGCAAGTTTGGAAGGCCAGGAACGCGACGATTTTTAATGAGAAAACCCCTTCTGCTCAAAGCGTGTCAAGTATCCTAATCGCTGAGGCGGCCGTTTCAGGTAAGACCAGAATGATGCTGCCTTCCATAAGACACAAATTGACTATCCCTATTGACAGGGCAGTGGCTTGGTTCGATGGAGCTTCACAACAAGGTGGAGCTCTTTGTGGGGCCGGAGGCAAAATTGTCCTGAATCCCCACACTTGCATTCGCTGGACACTGAACGGAGGTCAGGGATCTAATATGAAGGCAGAACTTTTAGGCGTGTGGGTCTCGCTCATTCTGGTTTGCCGCCATACCGACGAGCTGCTGCTTCTCGGAGACTCAAAAACTACTATAGACTGGCTGACTTCCAGGTGGCAACGCTTGAGTGTTGGAAAAAGAGAACCAAAGAAGCTACACTTCAGTTTAGAAAGCTCATTTTCACTCACATTTATCGAGAGGAAAACTGTGAGGCGGATACCCTTTCTAAAAGAGCGCTGCATCTTCCTCCAGGCCAAATTTGCTTCACTATATGAGAGGATGGCAATGAAGGTCCAGCCATCAAGTTACTGCTTTGATTGTTATCTTCAGTTTTTTCTGCAACCCATCTTTGTGAGCTGATCATAGTTGTGAATGGGTGTTGTTTGATTTGCTCAGTCATAGACCTTGCCAAGCATTTAGTTTTTCTTTACTTGTAAGACATAAGGTCGAAAAGACGGTTTTGTATAAATTTATATCCTTATGAATATAAAGAGCTTTTTTTTTTATCGTGGAAAAAAAGTTACCGACGTTACCGACGTACATGTTTTTGCCCGCTGGCATAAATGCCCGACTTTTCCCAATGTTTTTTTATTCATAAATCTAAGACTTAAAACCATTTAATATTTTTAATTTATTAATGTTACCCATAGATCATGCCTAAAAGAGAAAAAAAAACGATAAACGAAATAGACGGTTTAAACTCGAGTAAAAGTCAAATAAAAAGTGCCCATATCTCAAAAGTTTTTAGCTATAAGTACGCATTTGTAGCTTAGATCAGATACTCCACAGACATTTGTCTGAGCAATTCTTCTATTTCGTTACGTTTCAAGGTCTGTAGCTACTGTAGCCTACAGCTGATACTCTGCAGCTACTGTGGCCTACATCTGATACTAGACAGATTTGTTCGAGCAATTCTTCTATTTTCTCAGATTTGAAGGTCTCGGGATATTTGTTGAATTTTTTTAAGGCAAGGAAGAGTTTTAATTTAAGGGTTTGAACTCTGAAGGATTCCTAATGGCGGTGGATCGGCCTGAGATAGCCTTCTTTGATTTGGAGACGACAATACCTCTTCGAGCGGGACAGAAATTTACGGTACTAGAGTTTGGTGCTATTCGAGTTTGTCCCCAAAAGCTCGTAGAGCTCGAAAACTTCTGTACTCTTATCCGGCCGGCAGATCTCTCTCTAATTTCCGAATCAAGCGTCAAATGTAATGGAATTACTCGCAGCGCTGTGGCCGCCGCACCCAAATTTGAAGAAGTTGCGGATAGGATTTTCGATTTTTTGAATGGTAATATATAATTTTTGATTTTCTGGTTTGCCCAAGAGCTTTTGAAGGAACCTTTTCTTTCTGTTGGTACTAGTTATGGAATTTCATCATATATGGATGTTGTTTTTCATTTTTTAAAAATGTTTTGGAAGGAATTTTTGGGTTCTTTACCAGTTGAATGGAGTCTTGTGTTTTGACTGGTTTCAGGCAGAATATGGGCGGGGCACAATATTGTGAGGTTTGATTGCGTGCGTATTCGTGAGGCGTTTGCTGAGATCGGGCGGCCGGCCCCAGAGGCAAAGGGATTGATCGACTCTTTGCATTTGTTGCAGCAGAAGTTCGGACGGCGAGCGGGTGATATGAAGGTTAGGGCTTTCTGTTGTTTTAGATAAATTTAATGGACTTTTGAGAAATTTGAAGGAACTAGAACATCCTTGTGGAAGGTTTGAAGAATTAAAAATAAGCATTCTATTGAAATCTGAAGAAACTCGTAAAAAACAGAAAATATGAGTAAACTTACTGGATATATGAGGAGTTACATAAACTTCTAGGATTTTTGTGGAAATTTGATTACCCTGATTTTGGAATGGTATTTGAGGAAATTTGATGGAACTTGTAGGTTGATGAAAGCTAGAGAAGGGAAGTTGAGTAAATTTAACTAATGATTTGATGAGGTTGGGAGAAATAGGTTAACATTACATTGTAAGGATCAATGAGACTATAGAACTTGAAGGAACTTTCAAAAACACTACTATATGAAAAAATCAAGATAAGATCATAGTTGCAAAGACTCTTAAGAACAAAACTATGAATGGTATCAAAAAGTTTATTTTCAAAATTTCAGAAATAGACCAATGACACCTACATAGGAATGGTCTTTCTTCCCTTCAGGGTATGCAAAGGTGAAGTAATGAGTTTTTACTGTTCCCCCTCCCCTTCCCCAACCAGCACCTTTAAGGGAAGTGATTTGGAGAGTGCCCCAACTTGCTAGCAGTGCCAAGAATAAAATTGTAAGTGAGTCTACTGCGATGATAAAAAAATCATAAGCCATTGGTGTGGATTTCTGAAGCCATGGTGAGAGCATAGCTGCTTAATAAACATGGAGTTACTTTTGATTCCTGAGATTATGTTAGTTCAAAATCAAAATCAAACCTTTTATTTTTAAGATTATATTAACTGCACAAGTTTACTTTCTCCCATCTTTTCATAAGTTAAATCAGATGAATTTTTGGAAAGCAATATATAGTTAAACTTTTATAAAATCTAAGTAAGACTTACTCTTTCAATTTTGACAGATGGCTACCCTGGCAAATTATTTTGGACTTGGAAGCCAGAAGCACAGGTAATGGAAATATGCTTATCCAGATCTCAATTGGTTTATCCTCTTTTTGGTCTTCTGCCTTGCTTTTGTTCACCCCTGCTTTGATTTTGTATTCAGTTGTGGAACTGTTCTTTACTAGATATTTGCAAAATATGTATTTCTGATTTGGTTGTGTTTGACTAATTTAAGATTTTCTTTTCCATATGACAGAAGCTTAGATGATGTCCGGATGAATCTTGAAGTCTTGAAATATTGTGCAACTGTATTGTTCTTAGTAAGTATGCACTCTTGTTATGATATATATTCAATTGCAGAGAAAGTTTCAAGAAACAATTTGTTTATAGATGAGTATCTTGCATTGTTCTAATCTATATATCAGAAACTCTATGTAAACAAACATTATCTTCTTACATCTGTATTGAATATCACTAAATGTCATGAGGTCTGAAATTAAAGCTTAGTAACTTAGGCAGATGATTTAGAGGAGGTTCTAATTTGTTGAACCTTGTTTTTATAAAATTTGTATAAAAGTATCTCATTTGAAAAAATGTAATCTGTATGTTTACCCAGCATCTGTGTTGTTGCTATATGATTTTAAATTTTTTCCAGTTTGGCAAGGAGTTGTCCCCTCAGGCTGACTAGTTGTCTTCTTGTTTATTTCAGGAGTCAAACTTTCCTGATGTTTTACCAGCTGCAATTTCATCTACGCCTGTTAAATCAGAGTCGCCGGATGCTTCCACAAGCAAAAGTCGCAGGAAAGGAAAGGCATCCACGGAAATTGTTTCTGAAGAGAAAGGCCAGAAGCCTCTTCAAAGAAAATCTAAAAAGTCGCCTCTAAATAGCGTAGTTGAAATACTTTCAAATAATTCTGCCAAAGCTGTAAATTCAGAGGCAGAAGAGAATCCTTTTGACCTCACTGAACTACGTAAAGTTTTGGAAGATGAAAATCATGATATCTTATCAGCTTCAGCTCAGTATTATAAGGTAAAAAAGTCAGAATGCACTGAATCTGAAGATATCTTTGAACTCCATGAGATGCCTGCATTTTCCCCAAAGGTCTTGGAAGATAAAACTCTTCGTATCTTACCAGATGCTTCCAATATTGTCTCAGTTTCAGCTCAGCATTGTAAGGCAAAACAATCAGAATGCACCAAATCTGAAAAATTTCTGGAACCCCATGAGATATCTACATTTTCCACAGAAGTTTTGGAAGATGAAAATCGTGGTAACTTAACAGATCCTTCCTATGTTGTCCCATTTTTAGCTCAGCGTTGTAAGGTAAAACAATCAGAATGCACTGAATCTGAAGATTTTTTGGAATCCCGTGAGAGATCTACATTTTCCCCAGAAGTTTTGAAAGATGAAAATGTTGTTTCAGTTTCACCTAATAAATATTGTGAGGCAAAGCAATCAGAATGCATGGAATCGGAAGAATATTTGGAACCCCATCAGGTATCTACATCTTCACTGAGGACAATATTTGTAGCATCTCAGTGGGGAACTCAAAAAATGACGCTGTTGCATAAAGACCTTCCATTCCGAATGCGTTCCAGTAATATGATGATACGCTATGGAATAAGTAGGAAATTTTTTGACCCCACTGGCAAACCACGGTTATCATTTGTTGTGGAACCATCTTCAGAAACTTGCAACATTCTCAAGGATTGTGACGTCCTTGCACAGAATTCGTTCTCTGGCTGCAACGATAAGTCTGAGTGGAGGCCTTTGGTGACAGAGAAATATGGCCTGGGAAATGCCATTCCTGCCATTCGTATACAGTAAGTGTTAATTTACCTTCATTTTTGCCTATTTTCTTTCAATAACATATTTCTGTTCCTGTACAGAAATAGTTTTTACAGTACATGTTAATGGTAATGCAAATTCTGTCAGAACTATATGGTTTTTGCTGCTGTGATATCCATCCCATGAAATTTATATTTTTTTGCTTTGTTTCCACAGCATTGCAACTGCGGGTTCTGGAGACACATCAACATATTCAACGGAATTGTACCGGAGAGATTCAAAGGGAGCAACTCAAAGGCTTGCTTTTAAGACTGTGGACGTTAATGAACTTGATGACCTGTTTTTTTATGGAAGGCTAGTTGATGCAGATTATAATTTCGATATCTATGATTACCAGCAACATGCAGGGATACGCCTTGTTGCCAGAAGACTGACTGTGGGTTGTTAGTAAAATTGATTGTAAAAGACTTTTATATCTGATTAGTCGTTATTCAAAGAAATCAGCAAACAACGGCTTTACTTGGCCCAAGTGTATCAGTATCTCTAGCATTTGGAGAAGAACCAATGGATCTTGGGGCTTGTTTTACATGTTTTTTGAAGTTTAACACATGAATGATGTAAAGCTAATGGTTAAGGAGTGGTTCCCTGCTTACAAATATGAAATATCTTTGTATCTGTCCATTCTTTATAACTATGGCATTCTGGGACATCTCACACTTGCAGCTAAAACCGAGTATGCATGATTAAGAACTGCTTCAAACTCCTATAAAATTAGGAATATCAAAATTGTAGTTTCTAGGAGATTTAACTCAAAATATCTTGAAAATCAGTCAATTGAATTCTAACAGTTCATTCCGAAGATGGACCATATAATGGCATGCTTTTTTTTATTATATATGTAGTATAAGTGTTGGGTTGAAGAATTAGCAACAAATAGATTAAAAAATATATCAAGCAAAGGATACTAGGAGTTTACACTCAAGAAATCTAAGGGGAAATTCTATTAAATCATATCATTTTTGTCTGTGTTTTTATTGTAAAATTTGTTCCTTTGTATATAGTTTTAGGTGACCATAGCAACTATCATGTAATTAGATATTCCACTTCAACCATCTTCATAGCTTTTTCCAATAAAATCTTCTTAGCTTTTTCCAATAAAATCTTCTTAATTAGTTGACTCTATGAAATCTTCATCTCTAAGTTTTCTTTTTGGTTTTCATCATTGCTTTATATGTTGGACTACTATATTACATATTACAATGTTTTCATTGTATATCACAAGGAGTTAATTCTACATACTCAAGGAATACTTGTGATTTCAATATTCAATCATCACCCTTTGTCCCTTCAACTGGTTCTTTGAACTGATATAGTCTTTATCTTCATCTTTTACGCTATTCATCTTCAATCTTCTTGAGTCGTCTATCTTTTGTCTTCTGCAATTTTCATCTTGGTCTTTTTCATTCTACTTCAATTTTCACCTTGTACTAGCAAAATTTTATTAACTTGGAAATTTTCACAACAGATAGAGTTTCGTTGGATTGCTTTTCAGTGGCCGAGAGACGCAAAGCACTCAAGACCCAGTCAAGAGAATGCCTCCAGGTGGATGCGCACTTCTTGAAGGATCACACCATAAACACAGGAACCATATAGAAGAAATCTTGAAAATGCAAAGTACATTCCAGATGACAAGAATATAACCACTTAAAGATTTATTCTACAACAGATAAATTAACTTGCATATGAATGTAAATCGAAACAATAGTGAGATCAATGGGCTTGCAAGTGTGTAACTATATTGCCGATATTGTAGTTTGAAGATTAAATTAAGTGATTAAGCGTGAGATTAATTTTAGCCATATCTAGGTGTCAACCCAAAACTCTCCTCTCCCTGTTACCAAGTGGTTATTGGATGCTCAAGAAGTGAGGCAACGAGGCCTACCCTAGCTTCACAGGTCAACCTTAAGGTCGAGTACTTCGGAAAATTTCTGTGGCTTTCCTCAAAACCCCAGTTTTTAAGTGGCAAAGATGGTGAGTTAAGGTGTCCTATTAAGTCTAATTAATAATTTTTAGATCTATGAGCTAAATAGTGCGAAGTGTGATTGAGTGCTTGTAGTTTGTTCAACAAGAAATTGCCAAAATACTGAAAATTGAAAGATAAGAAGGTTGAAGCCTTTAGACAATGGATTGCAAGTTAAATTTTAGTTTCCGGAAAAGGCCTTGGGGACCCAAACCAGAATTAACGATTGAATTTTTAGTTATTATATTGCAAATGTGAAGTGTGAGAACTGAAAGTAACTTGTGGAATTGTAAAAGGTTGATTAATTGAGTCTTTATGAAACCAATGTTAGCATGTGCATGTGTAATATAAAGATTAAATTAACTTAAACTTGCATGCAACGGAAAATAACGATCTAATCTAAGCCACCACGGGCTCTAAGTTAACATATGTTGTGAGATTTACTCTAGATTATTTTAAGTTAAGCATGCATGTAGAAATCACGACTAATCTAGCTAAGATTGCAAAGTAAAGACTAAAAGGAAAGCAAGCCGCTTGGGTACAACTCCTTCGGGCTTGCGTTTACAGTATTTTAGAGTAGATTGAGAATACGAAAACGTTACCCTGTGAGAGGAGTTGTTTGGAGGGTGTGTTGTGCATGTGATTTGAGCAACATGCTCTCTTGTCCTGGTAAAAACCTGCAAAAATCAACAAGCTATTGTTTGTTGATTTGAGCTGCAACACACTCAGAAAATGTTATGAAATCTTTGTTTTTAGGCAAATATTTCGTGCATACAAGAACCAGAAGATTAAATGATTTTAGGTGACCTATCTAAGCATGTTAGCTACCGAAATGAAGAATGAGAGAAGATGAACAATATCAGAAATAACTTGGAGTGTATGTCCTGCAAATCCGTGCTTGGACTTATCCCAATATCATTTCTTTGAAGTGTCCTGCAAAGCTTAAACAAAACGTGAGACTAAGATAGATAATGAAGGCATATATCAATAATCAAAACTAATTTTAATCATTAGTACATGCAGATCAAATAAGTTAGCAATTATACAATCACTGAACTTAGTTAAGTAAAATACTTTACCCAACAATCTACCTATAATCACACAAATATATGAAACAAAACGATTTCACCTCATATGCATATAACGAGCCCAAACTACTCTTGAGATCCGTGTATCCTCCAAAGCATTTATTTTTATTATCCAAATGAAAGAAGTTGTAGCAAATACTTGCTACAAGTTCTTCAAAAGCCACACCAATGAAGACAAGTGACAATAATGATGAGAGAGGAAGAGAATAAGATGGTGAGAAAATAGTAGCCTAACAGTGCAATAATGAAAGGTGAAGAATGAGAGAGTGAGAGGTCTCTTAAATAGCTTGAGACGCTAAGAAGAAAGCCACCAATGAGATGCATGGCTTTTAGGTTGAAGGAAATGGCAAGAAGGTGAAGTGGATGGGGAGAAAGAAAAGGAATGGAGGGCGTATTTGGCAAGTGAGGGAGTCCACACATTCCTTTTAAGGCAAATTCCATCTTTTGAATGAGGTTTCCACTTTCAGATGAGATGTTTCCATCTCATTCCAAGATTGAAAACGTGAGTTACCCAAATGGGTGTGAGTGTTAAGGGAAAGGCGTGAGCTCTTGAGGCAATATGTGAGGAGTATGGAGGGATGCGTGGGAGGATGTGTTGGCCACACTCCACAATGGTATGCGAATGGTGGAGAGAATGGACCCAGGCTCTAATCAAAGCAAAAGCTAAATTAAAACATGAAGTTTCCACTTTCACGTAGAGGGTGACGTGAGGTACGTTGAGCTAAAGCGTGAGGAGTGGGAGGTGACTTGGAGGGAGTGTGGAGTCCACACTCCTTAAAGGTAGGCGAGTGGATAAGGAGATGCGTAGGGGAGGCCCCACGTTCTAATTAAAACATAAGTTTACACTTATTATGTGGGAGATGCGCGATGTTAGTGTGAGGGACGTGAGGTGGTGCGTGAGGTTAGTGGTTGGAGTGGGGTGGACATACTCTCCAAGGTGAATTGTAAGCAAGGGGAGGCGTGAGGTAAGGGAAGAGGGACCCACGCCCAAATTGAAATGAAAACTCAAAACTCATGTGGGAAAAAGGGACGTGAGCTCACAAGGGGACATAATTAAAAGATTAGATAATAATTAAAGGTGGGCAATGGTTAGGAAATGTTAGGTGGGGCCCTCTTATCATTATTTGTCACTTACTTCACTTGATTTGGTCCATTATTACAAAATTGACATTTGCCCATGTCCTGGGTTTGGCAATTAAAACCGTCGTTTTTCTGAAAAACTCCTAAGTGGACAAACAACCTAGCAAAACTTGTCTGACTAAGTTGAAACTTGGTCCACGGGTTTAGGGGGTCTCATTAGATTTATTTTGAGTACAAACACCCCTATCAAAAATCCCGAGACCTAAGTTTTACATTAAATACCCATAATTAATTAATTAATTAATCAATTAATTAATTCGAAACCTTAAAACAAACCTAGCTATACTTGACGAAATTCCGCAAAATTTCACGTGTTGTCTTACATGGTCATTTCCAACATTCGTAAACACTAGCTACCTAGGAATAACTTCATTAAAACGCCCTTCACCACTTTGGAGGATTTATTGGGTGGGAGTGAAAAACTCAAGGGAGATTAACCCGGCTGGTTAGGCTACATTAACCTCCTGAGGATAAAAAACACTCAGCAAAAGGAACTCTCCTAATGAAGAAGCCCTAAGGAAACTGACCTAACATGATCCATGTAGACCTATTACATTATAAGCCCGCGCAGGGGTGCGGTAATCCCGCTTACAAAATTTTGTGTTGGAGGCGTAAATTGCCTAGTAGAACCAAACTGTCTTCGACATACTAGCATCTGATGATGCATTACTTCATGGCACATGGAGTTGACCCCCTAGTTGAAGAGGCGGTCAACATCTGGCTCCACATGGGGACATGTGTTCGATCTTCTCAATCAAGACGGAGAGCATACGAGAATCCAACATCTACAATAAATGTGCTCACCAATATCCAACATAAGCATACATATATAAATGAATAAACAACATCTACATAATGAAATAACTATTGCACAACATCTATAATTATAAAATGAATCTATGATACATAAATAATTCTAAGTACACAATCACATAATAAATGAAAGAATACAAAATTAAAATACAAGAGTAGGGTTAGAGATACGTTACAATCGTCCATGCACTGGATGGAATGAAGCTATAAGTGTCTGAAACATCCTTGTCCAGGATGACTCACAGAAGATCCCTTCCCAAGTTTTATTAACTTGGAATTTTTCGTGAGAAAGAACTAGCCAAGAATCATGCTCCTTCTTCCCTTCAACCAAACACTGGAATATGACAAACCATGTAAAATTTTGATATTTTGTTGCTCATGACTGCCAAGGTGGAAGGCCAACCAATACTCATAATGATATGACAGTGATAAACTGAAGTTGCCTTCCATTTTCCCACTGTTATGTACAAAGTCCTCTTTTCGCTGAGAGGTTGGAAACAAACATGTTAATGGAACCATTATACTGTTTTCCTCAAGGTTGTCAAGGTTCTCCTCCAAAGAGATTGGTTCCACGGGAGGAGGGCGGGGACTTGAATTATCCAGATACTCAACATTTTCAAACTCAACTTCCTGTACTTCCTCCAAATGAATGACTGATTCATCCATGGATTTATCCGGAATGTCCTCATGAACTTCCTTATCTTTTTCATTGTCAAGCTCAAGTTCATGGGGATTCAGATAGTCAACATAAGTTTTTGTAAAGTCATCTTCCATGACCTCCAATTGATCATCCAGGGCTACAAATTGTTCATTCATGGCTTCACATTGTTCTTTATGAGGAAACTGTATGTTCTGAACCACTTCTTTGATTTCCTTAATGGGATCTGGTGGAGAACCATCCTCTATGTCTGAACTGATTGTTTTTATACTTGGAAGATTTTTCCTCTTTCATGTTTCCATAAAACCATCAACCAATTCATTGTGAATCTCATGCTGACTATGCCCAAACAGATTCAAGAAGGCATGCAACAAATCATGTAGGGTCTTGAATGTCTTATCAGGTGAGTGATGAAACCAATCATTTGCCTGGTCACCACAAAGAGTAAAGACAAATAATTGCATTAGAACATCCTCATAAATAGGCGGGTCACACCATTTCTCGATACACTTAGTGAATGCTCAGATGTGAGTACCAGCATGATCATGATCATAAAAGTCAAGAATGTTATCAATAACATCTTCAGATATATCATGAAGGTAACCAACAATTCCTGAAAAATCAATAGGATAAAAAAAACTATCCATTTCTAACTAGACATTTAAACAAAGGTCTAAAGAAAAGGACTGAGACCCAAGATTACTAAGGATCCGACAAGAAGGGAAACATGCTAACTTCATCCAAAAAACTTTTCAAGTTCAAGGATGAAGAAAACAAGACGTGAGTTCCTTCTTGAAGCATACTTTGTCAAATTATTTAAAGTGGAGTCGCCAGATGACCAAGTTTATTTCAGACAAATAAGAGCATCAAACAAAGTAAAACAATAAGGAAAACAATTGTTAGATCATTAATTTGGAACAAGAATTGGATATAAGTGAGTGTTTCTTCCCCAAGAATTTTAAGCAGACAACAAGGATTGCTCCTTGCAGTATACTTGATAGATTTGTTCAATGGAGTCGCCACTTGGAAAAGAATCACACAAAGCTAACCAATGCAAGCTCAAAGAATTATTAGTTTTTAAAAAAAATTAGTCATTTTGACCAAGGATAAATGACTTATCTCCAGCAACGACGCCAAAGATGTTGTCGTCCTTATACACACTTGCAAACGTGAACTAAGTCCTGCTCACTTAGTGTGTCCTTAGAGACACACTGCCTAGGTTCAAAGCCCACGCTGTCACTTTGACTTGAACCTTTTCCGTCTAGGCTAACTCCTAGGGAAGCCAAGGGGGGTAGACCCTAGTTACTAAATGAGATTTAGAATTTAATGTTCTAGGAGTTGGTTTTAACTAGTTAGAAGGTCAGGGGGAATCTAGCCTAAGATGTCAATCAACAAATGCAAGATGTAACTATCTAAGTATGAGAGTCAGACCTTTTCCTAGGGCAACTAAGACTAGTGCCTAAGATTGGGCAATGGGGTCAACTATGTTAGGGGGATGTTCGTTACAAGATAAGTTACAAAGTATTACAATAAGATAGATACAACTAGACACAAAGAATACATCAGATATACAGATTTAAGACTAGATACAAGATATACAATATACTAACAAGTTTACTCGCATGTGCAGGAATTAAAGATACATAAGATAAAGAAATCAACACATGAAGCCAAGCATGCTCACACCAGATAGAGTTCTGTTGGACTGCTTTTCAATGGCTGAGAGACGCAAAGCACTCAAGACTCAGTCAAGAGAATGCCTCCAGGTGGATGCGCACTTCTTGAAGGATCACACCATAAACACAGGAACCAGATAGAAGAAAACTTGAAAATGCAAAGTACGTTCCAGATGAAAAAAATATAACCACTTAAAGATTTATTCTACAACAGATAAATTAACTTGCATATGAATGTAAATCGAAACAATAATGAGATCAATGGGCTTGCAAGTGTGTAACTATATTTCCAATGTTGTAGTTGAAGATTAAATTAAGTGATTAAGCGTGAGATTAATTTTAGCTATATCTAGGTGTTAACCCAAAACTCTCCTCCCCTTACCAAGTGGTTGTCGGATGCTCAAGAAGCGAGGCAACGAGGCCTACCCTAGCTTCACAAGTCAACCCTAAGGCCAAGTACTCCGGAAAATTTCCGTGGCTTTCCTTAAAACCTCAGATTTTAAGTGGCGAGGATGGTGAGTTAAGGTGTCCTATTAAGTCTAATTAATAATTTTTAGATCTATGAGCTAAATAGTGCGAAGTGTGATTGAGTGCTTGTAGCTTGCTCAACAAGAAATTGCCAAAATACTGAAAATTGAAAGATAAGAAGGCTGAAGCTTTTAGACAATGGATTGCAAGTTAAATTTTAGTTTCCGGAAAAGGCCTTGGGGACCCAAACCAGAATTAACGATTGAGTTCTTTATATTGCAAATGTGAAGTGTGAGAACTGAAAGTAACTTGCGGAATTGTAAACGGTTGATTAATCGATCCTTTATGAAACCAATGCTAGAATGCACATGTGTAATATAAAGATTAGATTAACTTAAACTTGCATGCAACGGAAAATAACGATCTAATCTAAGCCACCACGGGCTCTAAGCTAGCATGTGTTGTGAGATCTACTCTAGATTATTTTAAGTTAAGCATGCATGTAGAACAGGGATGATTTTAGGGGTTAAATTTCGCTCATGTGCTAATTTTCCATGGTTTCTCCAAAAACGAGATTCGCTATTTTAAAAATGATTCGCCCAAATTCTATAGGATAAAATTATTTTAGCTTAAAAATCGCTAAAATTTTATAAAAACTATATAAAATACTTAAAAATTTGAATAATTTTACAAAAATATCACCAATCATTTATAGTTTGCATATGAAGAATTAGTAAGATTCACCAAGGTTTCTACATTTTAAAATAAATTTCCATTCTTAAAATCATCACTAATGTAGAAATCACAACTAATCTAGCTAAGATTGCAAAGTAAAGATTGAAAGGAAAGCAAACCGCTTGGGTACAACTCCTTCGGGCTTGCGTTTACAGTATTTTAGAGTAGATCGGGAATAAAAAAACGTTACTCAGTGAGAGGAGTTGTTTGGAGGGTGTGTTGTGCATGTGATTTGAGCAGTATGTCTTCTTGTCCTGGTAAGAACTTACAAAAATCAGCAAGTTATTGCTTGCTGATTTGAGCTGCAACACACTCAGAAAATGTTATGAAATCTTTGTTTTTAGGCAAAGATTTTGTGCATACAAGAACCAGAAGATTAAATGATTTTAGGTGACATATCTAAGCATGTTAGCTACCGAAATGAAGAATGAGAGAATATGAACAATATCATAAATAACTTGGAGTGTATGTGAGAAGTAAAGGTAAATTCATGCTTGGACTTATCCCAATATCCTTTCCTTGAAGTGTCCTGCAAAGCTTAAACAAAATGTGAGACTGAGATAGATAATGAAGGCATATATCAATAATCAAAACTACTTTTAATCATTAGTACATGCAGATCAAATAAGTTAGCAATTATACAATCACTGAACTTAGTTAAGTAAAATACTTTACCCAACAATCTACCTATAATCACACAAATATATGAAACAAAACGATTTCACCTCATATGCATATAACGAGCCCAAACTACTCTTGAGATCCGTGTATCCTCCAAAGCATTTCCTTTTATTATCCAAATGGAAGAAGTTGTAGCAAATATGTTAAGGTCCTAACCCGCACATAGGTAGATCAATGTATTCAGATGTAATAAAGGTCAATATTAATAAGACCTTTCAATAAAATAGAATAAGGTGGATGTAAGAAGACCTAATAGAAGCTTCCGCTTCTAGA
>ML780377.1:119886-130825 GCA_009831015.1 Picea engelmannii
TTTCTGTTCAAGTGCTATTTCTGTTGCTATTTCGTATATCATTTCTGTGTATTGTGAAGATTATGCTGGATATTTTACTGTTATTCTATTATTTCTAGCATTTCATTTCTGTTCTGCATATTTTATATATCTGGTATCTTGCAAAATACTTGCTACAAGTTCTTCAAGAGCCACACCAATGAAGACAAGTGACAATAATGATGAGAGAGAAAGAGAATAAGATGGTGAGAAAACAATAGTATAACAGTGCAATAATGAAATGTGAAGAATGAGGGAGTGAGAGGTCTCTTAAATAGCTTGAGAAGCTAAGGAGACCCCTCTTGGATCTTTGACAAGTGTCAAAGATCTAAGGGACAAGACAACTTAAAGAAGATAGCCACCAGAGATGCATGGCTTTTAGGTTGAAGGAAATGGCAAGAAGGTGAAGTGGATGGGGAGAAAGAAAAGGAATGGAGGGCGTATTTGGCAAGTGAGGGAGTCCATGCATTCCTTTTAAGGCAAATTCCATCTTTTGAATGAGGTTTCTACTTTCAGATGAGATGTTTCCATCTCATTCCAAGATTGAAAACGTGAGTTACCCAAATGAGCGTGAGTGTTAAGGGAAAGGCGTGAGCTCTTGAGGCAATATGTGAAGAGTATGGAGGGATGCGTGGGAGGATGTGTTGGCCACACTCCACAATGGTATGTGAATGGTGGAGAGAATGGACCCACGCTCCAATCAAAGCAAAAGCTAAATTAAAACATGAAGTTTCCACTTTCACGTAGAGGGTGACGTGAGGTACGTTGAGCTAAAGCGTGAGGAGTGGGAGGAGACTTGGAGGGAGTGTGGAGTCCACACTCCTTAAAGTTATGCAAGTGGGTAAGGAGATGCGTAGGGGAGGCCTCACGTTCTAATTAAAACATAAGTTTACACTTATTATGTGGGAGATGCGTGAGGTTAGTGTGAGGGACGTGAGGTGGTGCATGAGGTTAGTGGTTGGAGTGGGGTGAACATACTCTCCAAGGTGAATTGTAAGCAAGGGGAGGCGTGAGGTAAGGGAAGAGGGACCCACGCCCAAATTGAAATGAAAACTCAAAACTCACGTGGGAAAAAGGGACGTGAGCTCACAAGGGGACATAATTAAAAGATTAGATAATAATTAAAGGTGGGTAATGGTTAGGAAATGTTAGATGGGGCCCTCTCATCATTATTTGCCACTTACTTCACTTGATTTGGTACATTATTACAAAATTGACATTTGCCCATGTCCTGAGTTTGGCAATTAAAACCGTCGTTTTTCTGAAAAACTCATAAGTGGACAAACAACCTAGCAAAATTTGTCTGACTGAGTTGAAACTTGGTCCACTGGTTTAGGGGGTATCATTAGATTTATTTTGAGTACAAATACCCCTATCAAAAATCCCGGGACCTAAGTTTTACATTAAATACCCATAATTAATTAATCAATTAATCAATTAATTAATTCGAAACCTTAAAAAAAACCTAGCTATACTTGACGGAATTCCGCGAAATTTCGTGTGCTGTCTTACATGGTCATTTCCAACATTCCTAAACACTAGCTACCTAGAATAACTTCATTATAATGCCTTTCACCACTTTGGAGGATTTATTGGGTGGGAGTGAAAAACTCAAGGGAGATTAACCCGGCTGGTTAGGGCACATTAACCTCCCGAGGATAAAAAACACTGAGAAAAAAGAACTCTCCTAATGAAGAAACCCTAAGGAAACTGACCTAACATGATCCATGTAGACCTATTACATTATAAGCCCGCGCAGGGGTGCGGTAATCCCGCTTACAAAATTTTGTGCTGGAGGTGTAAATTGCCTAGTAGAACCAAACTGTCTTCGACATACTAGCATCTGATGATGCATTACTTCATGGCACATGGAGTTGACCCCCTAGTTGAAGAGGCGATCAACATAACCAATGGTTCAGATCTAACTTAGATCGACGACCTTGGTTCCATCACTACTTGCAAAGGCTGAGAGGGCCGAGGCGTTAGCACCCACGCTTCTCCTCTAGATGGATTGGTCCTGACGGGCCTGGGATACTCCCGAAAGGATCTTGTCCATTTTTCTAGAAAACGAAAGGGTCTACCCTTTCACTAATTGGAATCGCTATGCCTTCTGAACTTAGGTGATGAGATTCAAATTCTCGGAGCTTCAATTTCCCACGTCTCCGAAACTTTCGAGAGCTAACCCCTTTTGGCACAGGGTTTCCAAATCTGGATCACATGATCCTTTAGAGGGTTCTTGGGTAATTATCCCTAGGCTGCCGACCTGGATGCAATGCCTTCCTAACTCACCGAGTTATGATCTATGACACTGGGGCAGGGTAATCTCATAGGTTTACTGTAGTGGTAGCCATACCAAGGAGATTACTCTGACTCTGAGACATGATGTAATTCCCTGGGAAAGTGCCCTCTGTGGGTTCAACCATAATACCAAGAAAATCAGGCAGGTGGGACGATTCTCAGTGGAACCGACTCATGCTCCAGACTTACTCATTATATACAGAAAACCAACCATGTCATATAAGTATACACATGCTTTCATTATTTCCAATCTAAAATACAAGGGAAATCATAGCATACAGAAACCATTTATGGGCGTATAAACATGAGCATGCATCCATGATATTCAATTCAAAATACAAGAGATAAAACACTTATTAGAAACACCAGGCGTGACGCGACTGCTGAGAGGGGTGCTCGTTTCCACCCAACCATAGGCTCAGTCACTCCCAACAAATTTATCACTGGCCACCCCCGAGATTAGGCCACGATGCTTTGAGACTCAATCTCTTACTTCCAGCTCAATGAAAGTCGGGGACAAAGGTTACTCTCCTTCTCCCTATACATGAATAGATGAGGACGAAGGTTACTCTCCTTCTCCTGGCGCTATCTCTATTCTCTGTGATCAGAACTCAGTTTATTTTCTCTTTCAATCCTTCCTCAGACATGAGAGTTTCCACTCTCATCTCTGCATTCTCTGCAGGCTCCCCTTTCCTTTGTCCTCCATGCTTCCCTTCTTGCCTCCCTCGGCAAGGTTGCATGTGGCTCAAATTCCCCCGTCCGTGGTCAGGTCTGGAAGCCATGCGATGGGCAGTCTTCCCCATACCTCATTACTCTTGAGGAGGACCTTCCCACCTACCAGCCTGACGGGAATTCAATTCTGGGCAGAGGGTTGTTCTAATCTGAGCACATTAATTCTAGTATGGTAGTGGTTTGGTGGAGGTTATCGCAACCATTCCGGGTTCCCTCCACCTCCTTTTCATTAGCAATCGTGGCCTCTCTTTCTTAGCACATCCCCTCTCTCAGTAGTCCCGCAACACGTTTCCATTATCCATCAAAATAACAGGATTTACATCCATCAACCTTTATACAAAGGTCCACCAAATTAAACATTCACACTTTTAGTTTTTCATAGTTCCTGGCCAATAGAGTTATATTTACAGACTGGGGGAAACAGAGTGTTACAATTCCCTCCCCGTTAAAGGAATCATCGTCCTCGATGTTCTATCTACCAATATGATATGTATGTACAGGGATAAACAAAATCGGAAATGCCTGCCTCATGGCATCTTCCATTTCCCACGTACCCTCATCTGGGCCAAAGTGTTTCCATTACACCTTGACCTGTGCAATGGTTTGATTACTGAGTGACGTTTTCTTTCTGTCTAGTATGCATTGGGATTCTAGCAGGAATTCTCCCTCTGGTTCCACCTGGATCACAGACCAGTCAATTATATGATTAACATCATGTACATATTTTTTTTTTTTTCAATAATGAAACATGAAAAACGTTATGTGCCTTTACAGTGGGAAGAAGTGCTAGCCTATAGGCTATAGGTCCCACTCTATCGAGGACTTCAAAGGGTCCACAATATCGAGGTTCCAACTTGGCACAGGCTCCCATACTCAGGGAACTCTTCCAGGGTCTAACTCTGAGATAAACATGGTCTCCAACTTTAAACTCTCGGGGAATTCTCTTTCTGTCGGCATAACTTTTCTGTCGGTCCTGAGCATTTTTCAGATTTTTCCTTATCTGCACTACTTGTTGTTCCATTTCCTTCAGCATGTCGGGTCTGATTGTAATTCTTTCCACTCGATTATTCCAGTTGATTGGGATCTTACACTGTCTACCATAGAGAGCTTCAAAGGGGCTCATCTTTAAGGATTCCCGATAACCGTTGTTGTAGCCAAACTCTACCAATGGTAGGTAGTCTTCCCACTTCTTAGGATAATGCATTACATGCATTCTTAACATGTCCTCTACTATTTGGTTTACTCGTTTTGTTTTTCCATCAATTTGAGGGTGATAGGTTGTGCTGAACAACAATATAATCTCCAGACCAACCATCAAGGATTTATAAAAGTTTGAAGTAAATTTCATGTCTCTGTCAGACACAATTTCCTTAGGCATGCCATGTAGTCTGAATATCTCTTTCATGAATATGTTGGCAATACCTATTGCCTTGCAAGTCGATTTGACGAGAATGAAGTGAACGGACTTGCTTAATTTGTCCACCACTACCATGATGGCGTCATTCTGTCTGGTCGATGTTGGTAATCTAGTGATGAAATCCATGGAGATGGTTTCCCATTTCCATTCCGGGATTGGTAGAGGTTGTAATAATCTTGTTGGGTGCCGATATTTTTCTTTGACTTGTTGGCATTCTATACATTTGGCTAAATACTCAGCTATGTATTTCTTCAATCCAAGCCAATAGAATTATTTCCTAGTGGCCGTGATCATCTTCTGATATCCTGGGTGACCAGTATTTGGTCTTTTATGTAGCTCATTCATTATGAATCTCTTCAAGTCGTCACAATCTGGAATATACAACTTGTTTCTGTAAATTCACAGACCTCCATCCAGCATCTGGTAGCCTTCATACTTTATCCCTATGGGTTCTTGTTCCGGGTATAAGGTCACGGTCTGTAAGAATGTGTCTATTTCTTGTGCATTTCTAACTCTTTCCTTGACATTCATCTCGCAGGTGCTCACTGCTGCCAGATGAATTGTTTTCATACTTCTATTAAGGGCATCAGTCACCTTATTTTCCTTTCCTTTGATATGTTTGATTTCGAAATCAAACTCGCTAAGGAGGGCCATCCACCTAGCTTGTCTAACATTGAGTTTTGGTTGGTCAAACAGGTCTCGCAATCCACAGTGGTCTGTCATAAGTACAAATTTCCTACCTAGGAGGTAATGCCTCCACATTTTCAAGGCGTGCACTATGGCGACCAACTCCAGGTCATGGGTCGCATAATTGATCTCATGCTCATTTAATTTCCGGGACATATAACAAATTACATGTCTTCTTGCATAAGGACTCCTCCGAGTCCTTCCTTGTAGGCATTTGTACACACAAGGAAATCATCATCTGGGTCCGCAATCTTTAGCATGGGTGCATGGGTCAGGAGGTATTTTAGTTCCTGAAATCTTTTTTCGCATTTTGATGTCCAAATGAATTTAATCCCCTTTTTCTGAAGGGCAGTGATTGGACAACCAATCTTGGAAAACCCTTTTATGAATCTTCTATAGTATCCTGCTAAGCCCATGAAGGACCTAATATCAGATACATATTTCAAGGTAGGCCATTCCATAATGGATTTGATATTGCCAGGGTCTAATGCCACCCCTTCCTTAGATATGACATGGTTTAAGTAGTGAACTTGCTTCTGAAAGAAATCACACTTGCTAAACTTAGCGTAGAGTTGATGCTCCCTTAGTACTTGAAGTACGAGTCGAAGATGTTCTTCATGCTCCTCCCTCGTCCTGAAGGATATTTTGTGGATGTCTTCATCCCTAATCCGAACTTGATGCTAGCCCGATCTTAGGTCGATCTTTGAGAAGATGGATGCACCTCCCAATTGGTCGAACAGGTCATCAATTCTTGGTAAGGGGTACTTGTTCTTTATGGTTTCCTTATTGAGTTTTCTGTAATCTATGCACAGTCAGAGTGTGCCATCTTTCTTTTTCACAAACATGATGAGCACTCCCCACGGAGATACACTGGGTCGGATGTAGCCTTTGTACATCATCTCCTTTAGTTGTAGCTTGATCTCAACGAGCTCCAACGTGCTCATTCTGTATGGCATTCTAGATGTTGGTACCGCTCCCAGTGTAAGTTCTATGGTAACAGTTCAGTATGGTTTTATATGTGGCTAGCCAGTCCATACCAAACAACAGGTCATACGATCCTAGGGGTAGTATGTTAAAGGGTGTTTGGGTGGAGAATCCACCCATGGTGAATTGGCAAGCTGGTATGACCTTCGCTACCTTTCTTTTGGTGCGAGTGTCTAACCGTACCAACCAGGGCTTGGCATGTTTATGTGGCTGTAATTTACACTTATCAACAGCCTGAGGAGATATATAACTCACATTTGAACCAGGATCAATTAGAATAGAAATTGTAGGGTTGGCGATCATACCTTCTAGCTCCACTACTGAAGCTTGATGGTCGGCTTGATTATTATCCAGGGATGCATAAATCCGCAACATGCTCCCAACCACATCATTGACTATGGTAGCTTCTTGGATGTTGTAGGTTCTCCTACTGTCCTGTTGTCCCCGTGGACAACTCCTCAGCAGATTTTGTTCTCCACAACCCCAACATTTCAAGGTTTTTCTCTTTGGGTTATCAGTCTTTCCTAGGGTTGCTTCAAAAGGTTTATTTCCACTCTGGGAGGGGAAATTTTGTTGATTCTCACTTCTAGTAGGAAGGCTCATTCTAGAGTCCTTCCCATATTTCTTAAATCTTGAGGACTTAAACCTCTTCTTCTTGAATCCCGAACTACTCTTTTTCTTAAGGTGTTTCTTAGATTGTTTCCATGAAAAGTCCTTCTCATGGATTCCTTTCACATTCCTAAGGTCTTCCCACCAAATGGAAACATTTCCTTTCAAGTTGAAGGTGGCTATTCAAGCCTTAGAGTTTTCATAGTAGTCATGGTCTCTAAAGTACTTCTTTAAACAATGCAACCAAGCTTTCGCTTCTTCTCCTTTCTTCTGAGAGTGTGAGCTGGCCCTGCTATTAGAAGACCTTTCAGAGTTATCAACTTCCTTTCTAGAGGAATCTCCCGATGAGTGTCCCCTGCCTCCAGGTTGGATCTTCTTCGCGATACTTTTCCTAGTGGGGTCACTTATGGAGTCATGTTTTTGGGTCTCAGGTGGACTCTGACCTCTCTTCTTATGTCGTTGGTCTACATGATTGGTTGCAGGTTCGTGTTGCATTTTCCTCTGTATGTCAGATAAGATCTCTAGAAAGACTGTGTTAATTTATGTTTGTTTCTCTTGCTCCTTTATCAACCTTCATTGTCATCCTTGAAACTCTGTAGCTCGACCCTAAGACTCCTCACAGTCTCCGCTAGATTCAGAGGGGTCTCTATCGCCCTCCTTTCATCATATTCCTCGTCTCTATTATGGGAGCCATCCCCCACTTCATGACACGTCATCGTCCTTTGTATTGGGGCCTTTCCATGATTCACTAACTGTTCGAGTGTTTCCAAAAACACATATAGTTAGCTAACAGTCTATTAGTTTATGAACAATACACGGTTTAAAACTTCTTAATGTACACACACAGTAGAAGGTTTCATTCCTTAATAATATTTTTAAATCAGACCTCTTAAGAAAGAGGTAAGGTAGGGTGTCACTCCTTGGAAAGTACCCATATAGGGTTATTTAAGTGACTTGTCCATGAGCCCAAGCAGACCAAGTGTTGTAACCATGCTTTGATACCATTTTGTCACACACCCACTACGGAAAAATAAATTTTTTTCCTTTTCTCAAGGGACAAAATCCCTAAATTATTACAGGGGTCTTGCGCAGGCTAGCTCTTCCTACCGGGACCTTCACTAAACAAATCCACAGGTCCTTTTGTTGGAACCTGCGGGTGAAATTCAAGCACCTAGCGTGAGCTGCACCTCCATGTGGTCGTCGGCTGTGACCACGGGCCTTACTCAAAGGGCACTCCCGGAAATCGCATTTCGGGATTTCAAATGTCAAGGTAACTCATTCTTCCAAGTTTTGAAAACCTGAAAAGGGATTAGCGACTGCTAGCTCCTCCTTAGGCCTCCATCCACGTGACCATTCTCCATGTCCATGCGCTAACACCAAAAGGTACTACTGGACTTTACGTTTCAGGATTCCTGTTGCAAGGAAATCTGGTTCCTTGATCCCCAAAACCCGAACTCCTCTCGTCGAGATCAATGGTCACCTTTCCTTGTGATCGGACGACTCTGATTCTCCCGCCATCCAATGGTCCAGATTTAATCCCGGCTCTCCACCTTTTGGGACTCTGGCAGAGTCTCCACCTCTCGACTCCCGAACTCAAATCTCCGATGAATTAAATCAATGGTCCAGATCTGATTTAGATCGACGACTCACAAGCCCCGTGATCTAAGGACTGTGATATCTCTTAATCAACGACTAGGATTAAGTCATGATTTCGCAACTCGCGAGTTCTAAGAACTCCTCCCGTTGACTTCTTTCAACAACGAGTCAGCGAAATGCCTAACTCTCACCATGTGTCCCCTTGATGGACAACTGTGATCTTTTCGTGGAATCCCCTTTCGTGAATTTTATCCGATCTTCACCCTCGTTTTTCCGATGTCTAGAACCCCAATGGATTTAGATCTTCACCACGTGTACTCTAAAAATGGGTGGTCCAGATATGTTGTTTGGACTTTAACGGGTCTCTCTCTCTTGCTTATACGATGGTTAAGCCTCACACACATTCTCTCGGATTCGACGACTATCGGTCCTCAGCGCTAGATCTGACAGTCCAGATCAAATATTTTCCCTTCATTTTTCTCCAAGTCTCTCATTTCAAAATTTTCCTTTGGGGACAACTCCCCCCTGTTATCCAGACTCCCGGTAACCGATGTTCCGAATCCCTTTCTTCCCATTGGAAGAAATCAACGGTCGATCGTTTTGCTTGATCGACGACTCTTATTCCTCCTGAACTTTGAGAATTTAACAGTCCTGTTGTTAATCTCCTTGCAAGTTCGCTAGATCTGACGGTTGTCGGCTATCGGCCCTTCCTCCTCGAAGGCTCTCCATAGTCCGTTCATATCTCTTCTCTTGCGCGCTATTTCATATGTCTGGACGTGGATTTGATGGTACAGATTCTCCGCTTCTGCCAATCCAATGGTAGTTGTTGCTCCTCCTCCTGAGATTGTGATTACTCTTTGACTTAGAAGATCTTCTAAGTCTCGAAGGTCTAGGCCTTCGATTCTTCCTCTATAGATCAACGACTCTGAGCCTCTCCACAGATCAACGACCCAGATTTTGGCGGGATTTCACATTTCACGAATCCTTAAAACTCCGCCCATCGACTCTTCTGATGTGCGAGTCAGCGAAACGTTGAAATCTTGCTGCATGTTCTCCTGATGGACGACTAGGATTCAAACCGTCTCCTAGATCATCGGGGATTTGAGACCCAAGGCAGAACCTTGTTCTCCCAACTCACGATCCCTGATCTCTTGAAATGAGCCAATGGTTCAGATCTAACTTAGATCGATGACCCTGGTTCCATCGCTACTTGCAAAGGCTGAGGGGGCCGAGGTGTTAACGCCTACGCTTCTCCTCTAGATCCATTGGTCCTAACGGGCATGGGATACTCCCGAAAGGATCTCGTTCATTCGTCTAGCAAACGATAGGGTCCACCCTTTCGCTAATTGGAATTGCTATCCCTTTTGAACTTAGGTGACGAGATTCAAATTCTTGGAGCTTCAATTTCCCACGGCTCTGAAACTTTTGAGAGCTAACCCATTTTGGCAGAGGGTTTCCAAATACGGATCACGTGATCTTTCATAGGGTTCTTGGGTAATTATCCCTAGGCTACCTACCTGGATGCAGTGCCTTCCTAACTCATCAAGTTATGATCTATGGCACTGGGGCAGGGTAATCTCATAGGTTTACCGTAGTGGTAGCCATACCAAGGAGCTTACTTTGACTTTGAGACATGATGCAATTCCCTGGGAAAGTGCCTTCGAGGGGTTCAACCATAATACCAAGAAAATCAGGCAGGTGGGATGATTCTTAGTGGAACCGAATCATGCTCCGAACTTACTCATTATATACAGAAAACCAACTATGGAATATAAGTATACACGTGAATTCATTATTTCCAATCTAAAATACAAGGGAAATCATAGCATACATAAACCAATTATGGGCGTATAAACATGAGCATGCATCCATGATATTCAATTCAAAATACAAGACATAAAACACTTATCAGAAACACTAGGCATGACGTGACTGCTGAGAGAGGTGCTCGTTTCCACCCAACCATAGGCTCAATCACTCCCAACGGATTTATCATTGGCCACCCCCGAGCTTAGGCCACGATGCTTTGAGACTCAATCTCTTACTTCCAGCTCAACGGAAGTCATGGATGAAGGTTACTCTCCTTCTCGCTATACAGGAATAGATGAGGACGAAGGTTACTCTCCTTCTCCTGGTTCTATCTCTATTCTCTGTGATCAGAACTCAGTTTCTTTTCACTTTCAATCCTTCCTCGGACATGAGAGTTTCCGCTCTTGTTTTGGGATAAATCCGTAAGTGCGGACACAAACCGATCTCCCCAGATCCACCTGGATCTGGAACAAACAGTGACAGAATACTACTCTTTCCCTAGTTCTAAAGTATTGAATGGACAAGAGAAGAAGGATGATGTACTTACTTTATGAAAGCTCTCCTTATCTCTGTTGATCCCCGCTCTGCTACGATGCTCTTGCGTCGTCCAATCACGACAACACAAACCAATCACAACAAAGAGATCAATATGTTCAAAACTCTAGACTATACATGTGATCAAGGAATCATATAATAATGTGATATCATCATTATGGGAAAGGGACATATTCATATATTATATTAACTGAAAGAAGAGAAATACAACCTGAGCCTTGATGTCGTAGATCC
>ML780377.1:141642-162671 GCA_009831015.1 Picea engelmannii
TTATCGTTTTCTCCATTAAGAATCATTTCCGCACCCTGACCTTTAACACAATGCGGAAGGTCCGCAGTCAGACTGAATGCAGCCTGCGGAAACAAAGTACTTCCGCAAGGCAATATATGTGCAGCCTGCGTACTGTCTCCAAAAGAGTGATTTTGAGAGATTGACAAGTGTAACTTTCTTCATGAAAATGATCTTAAAGAAGAGCTAGATCTTCTATCACCATGTCATTATCATGTCATCATCTTGATAACCAAAAATGAGGATAACAGCTCTCGTCTCTGCATTCTCTGTAGGCTCCCCTTTCCTCTGTCCTCCATGCTTCCCTTCTTGCCTCCCTCGGCAAGGTTGCATGTGGCTCGAATTCCCCCGTGCATGGTCAGGTCCGGAAGCCATGCGATGGGCAGTCTGCCCCATCCCTCATTACTCTTGAGGAGGACCTTCCCACCTACCAGCCTGACGGGAATTCAATTCTGGGCAGAGGGTTGTTCTGATTTGAGCACATTAACTCCTGTATGGTACTGGTTCAATGGAGGTTATCGCAACCATTCTGGGTTCCCTCCATCACCTTTTCATTAGCAATCATGGCCTCTCTTTCTTAACACATCCCCTCTCTCATCAGTCCTGCAACATGTTTCCATTATCCATCAAAATAACAGGATTTACATTCATCGACCTTTATACAAAGGTCCACCAAATTAAACATTCACACTTTTAGTTTTCCATAGTTCCTGACCAATAGAGTTATATTTACAGACTGGGGGAAACAGGGTGTTACACACTACAAGTCATTGCAAGTCATACTGGAGATACACAACCAACCACTACAAGTCATGATAGGGAAATAAACTAGCCACTACAAGTCATGCTGGGGAAATAAACTTGCCACTCCAAGTCATGTTGGGGGAAAGCAATCAACCACTACCAGTCATGTTGGGGGCATTGATATTGCTGATAAATATAGATGAGCAAACTTTTAACTCTTTTCGTGCTCTTTAAACCATGAAAAAGACACATGACAAGCAAACTTTTAAATTTTTTTGTGCTCGTTAAACCATGAAAAATACACCGGCCGAGTGAACTTGTACCTATTTTTTGGACTCATAAAACTCCATGAAAAATACACCATGGAGCACACTTTTATCTCTCTTTCATACTCGCAAAACCAATAAGGAGATACTCAAGAAAAAATAAAAAATGAGGTTACTTTTTACCATTGATCTATATTTACAAAACTGGCACCCATCGGCGATGTCATCCTTGAACATGAAAAATGTTTGCGTCATTGTCTTATAGTTGGGTTATAGCTTGCCTAATAGTCAGACCATCAGTATGAGTCATATACTCCTCCAAATGGTTACTATTCTAGTCATTATGGAGAGTTCTTCAATGCCTCATGCATTGTCATACTTTATCATTGGTTCTCTTGAAGTCAACATTGCCAAGTCATCATTATGTCATGATATATGTTCAAGGGAAGTAAGCTTGAGTAAGCCATATTTTGTCATGTTGAGAATCTGAGTCAAATATCGTTATGCCAAGTGTACTTGGTGATTCCATCTCTTCACATAATCTCTTGGTGTATGTTTCATGTCGATTGATGGAGGATACATTAAGGCCATCCTTAGATGAATCTCTTTCTATTGAATTCATCACATTATCTAGGATATGGATCTAGAAACTAGCTAGTACCTTGGATCTTCCAGTCCTTAATGGTAGGCTTCCACACAATCGATAATGGATTTACATCATTGACTCTTGATTGATTGATTTTACAAGTGTTCGACATTAGATCCTCTATTCACACTTGCTAGATTGTACTAGGTACCTTGGGGTACATTTTCATTATCAATGGATTCTATCACATCTATCAACGATATACCTCAATGACCAGTAATCAGACGGTTTCTATCATGCTCGACATCAATTTGTTTATTCGCATGATGTAGAATTATACCATCGATATTTAGGACAAAGACCTTGGGTTTGGGGCCACATCACTCATTCATGCTACTCCTCCCAAGTTGCGATGACATGTATCACTAATGTATGAGTACTTTGAATACTATGGGGGCACTCTCATTGGTGCTCGATGACTTCC
This sequence comes from Picea engelmannii, assembly GCA_009831015.1. Lineage (NCBI taxonomy): Eukaryota > Viridiplantae > Streptophyta > Pinopsida > Pinales > Pinaceae > Picea > Picea engelmannii. The sequence continues at coordinate 143,741 of ML780377.1, forward strand.
TGATGTATACTGTGGCATAGATCCACATTGTATTTTCTCGTAGCTATGATCTCTTTGATGACATGGATGCACTATGTACTTTTTTGTGGTCATGGTCTTGCATTTCATTTCATGGATCCATAATGTATTATCTTGACAGCCATGCTTTGTTTCTCTTCCAAGCATGGGTATGCCTACCTCGGGGATGATCTATATGCTTGCTTGACATCTGATTACAAGTACTCACTATTTCCTTGATCTTCATCTCCCTCCTTAAGCTACCTCACATTCATCATTATCGTAACGTGTTTTGGCCATCAATTCCTCTTATGACCTCACACATCAGGGGACATTTGTTACAACCTTAATTTGCCATCACAGGGACACTTGGAGGACCCATTGATATTTTCTTGCCGACACACACTCTTATGCCTTGGATTTCATTGATTTTGAGGGAATTCACGCTCTAATCTACTAGTAGAGTGAGACTGGTCATGGACAAAATAACTAACAATAAGAGACCAGTTGCATGATGGACTATTGACAACGCGCGACTACCCCTTAACCTTCTAGATTGATGAGTTACAAGGAGATCAACTCTAGATGAGTTGTTTCTCTTGTGATACAAACTTAGAAACTCTCAATACACTTGATATTCACTAAGTTCTAGATATCTAGAAGCATCCCCTAGCATCCTCCATCAATATATATAAAGAAGGCATTCCAAGGGTAAGAGGAGGAAGAATCTGCCATAGAATTATGCTACAAAAATGATAGAGAAACTCTTCTATGGGAATTGGTCCTCATATCAGGTCATCCTTTCTTATGTGAGGGATAAGGAGGAGTTGGAGTGAGGGCCAAGGACTTTAGTCATGACTCAAGGTAATTTCATGGTTGATGTACACTTTCTCCATTTTTGAATATAGATCTACATGGTTTTTCCCTTCCAATGTTGTTATATTCAGTCATAAATGACATATCTGTTCCTTCCTTGAGTAGATTAAATTAGATTTAGGTTGGATTTGAGTTTTCTAATGCTTGAAGAGGTTTGAGGATTGATATTTGTTCTCTCCTTGTCCGCAGGAAGCAAGTTCCAGGAGCTAGAGATAGATCTTTGGAGAGGCATTGGCTGAAATACGTAAGGACAATTGCCAGACAACATGCATGCCATTCTATCTTATTTCTTGAATATGAATAAATCCAACAAGATCTAGGAAAAGTCTTCTAGTGGTCTATCCTGAAGTATGTCTCAGATCAAAAACATATTTGAGGTAGTGCTCACCTGTCCATAGTGGAGAATTCTTCGCAACACCCATATAGGTGCAACTTTCCTTGTTTAAGACATCCTCTTATCTCTCTAAAGTATTCCACTCCACATTTATCTCCATAACATTATTATGAATTTGATGCAAATAATATACAATGCTTGTTTTTTTTATGGATACCTACATTTTATGATTTTGCAAAAAATGATAATTAAACACCATTGTTTTTAAGCGTCTTATTTTTTTTAGTGATAAAACAATGCCATTTTGAATTTTATGGTCATTTTAAGTGACTATGCTTCATCAATAACTAGTTGTTTAATGGTCATTTTCCCTTGAACTGGTATTTATTTTTAATAACAACAAGTGGCTTTATATCAGAAAATGTTGTGGCCAAATCAAACAAAATTGGAATGCAAAATTTTTAGGACTAACCTTGGCTTGATATCCAAAAATAAAATAAAAATTAATTGCCAATTGCCCACAAGGTATGCCTTCTTAGTTCCAACCATTAAATGCATGACAAATATATTTCCTTACCTATTGCAAAAGTAAAAAAATGTGCAACAAAACATACCATATTCATAAAAGCAAATTATTGAGTTTCATTCCCTTTATGGGTTTCGGCTTACATGGCCATCTAGGGCTCTAGCTCGACATCCTTAAGTTCATCTCAACATCATATAGAGAAACATAGTCAAATTTACTTGTGGTTTCCACTAATGATAAATTTTGAGAGTGTAGAATGTCTAGACACTCCTCGAAAGCTAAAGAGAGTTTGCATATGGAGGAATCCTCATAAGAACTTGTTTCAGCTTGAGGGGGAAGTGTGAGGAGGGGGGATGAGGAAACCTAATGGGGGAGGTTTGGGTAGGTCATGAGTCTTCCAACCAGATAAATACATCAATTGCGAGAAAAATTCCAGGTTTCTCCTACTATGTATCACCATGAAGGATTTTACTTCGTTCTCCCTTTCTTGGATTTCCAAAATATGATTTGTAGTCTCCACTACACATTAGTCCTTGGCATGATTTTCTCCCTAGATGTGCCACTTAAATTATTCTTTCCATTTGTTCCAATGGATGGTCAAATTCATAACACTATACTAGGATTCTCCAACCTCTCGCTTGCATCATTTCAATCCCCTTTGCACCTCCTTAATCTCAAACAAGACACAACCCTTGCTTTTGCAACCACAGTGCACCATAGTGGTTTCCATTGTTTTTCTCAAGAGTGAAACAAAGCTAACTAGAGCGAAAGTGGCCAAATCTATCATCCTCTCTCTCTTGGCATTGAAGTCAAGGTCGGGAATGATTCAGGAAAATGAATTAAGACATACCACATATCCTTTCCCAATAAACCCGCATGCACCACATAAATCCTCCATTGTATAGACCCTAAGCATATGTCTAAAGGATCTAGGTATGAAGTAAGGATGGTGATGCATATGCCTTAACTCACCATCTGTTCATTGTTTCATGACAAGGTAGAGGTTTATGGATGACATACTCTCCTTGATGCACTTGCATGTCATGAGGGTTTAGGGTGATGGTTTCCATATCCTTCCATTTGACTTTTATATGCCCTCTTGTAAACATGCTCCTTTGTTTCCCTACTCATCTACAACCTTATTGTTTTCACAAGACATGGAAATATTCAAGTTGCTCAAAGTTTTGGATCAACAATACGATTATGTAAGTTTAGAAGTTTGAAATTTTGAGGAGGAGTTTCATGATATAGGAATCGTAGTTTTATTGTTGAATCCCCACCCAACATTGCTTTTCAAACCTCTTTATCTTTTAAAACAATTAAACCATTGTAAACTACGAGTGCTTCCACATAATTATTGGTTGTGATTCCTATCCCCCATGTAAAACTCCATTTCTCTTTTTCCTTTGGGGTCAAATATGATTCCCCACTGTCATGGCCACTTCTTTGATTAAATCAAAGATGATTCCCCCTGTAATGACCACTTCTTCAATTAAATCAAAGATGATTCCCGATGTAATTACCACTTTTTCAATTAAATGAAATTTAAGCATGAGGATAAAATACATATTTGATCCAGGTGGATATCGGTGGCCACCCACCTTTTCCAGCTAGCTCAAAACAACTTTCTGGCAATTTTGGAAATTTACTATTTTTAGCAGTTTTTCAGGTCCTGAACTTCTAGAGTCGTTTTGAGGCCCTAAACGACATTTTTAGGGTATGTTGCGGTTGCAACATACCCAACTATTGTAGTCCTCAGATAGATCTTTCCAATGGGCTATCGTACGCCTAAAACATAGATCGTATGCAAAAGTTACGACCTCGGGAAGTTGATGTACTGACTTACCCAAATGGGGCCAACATGAGTTTTGGCGCTTCATCTCCTAGGGTTAGGTTTTTGGATGTTTAGGGTTTTTGAAACTCTTGTTTATTGTAAAAAGGCCGTTAGAGCCTCATTTTAATCATCGTCTTGTGAATGAGCGTAGCCATCACATCTCTTCTCAGAGATAAGTTGCCACAATTCCAACAAGCTTGTTTTCCACTGCATTTTACAGTTTCAGCTTATTTCCTTATTGAGTAGAAAACCAATTTTACTGTATCTCTGTTGTTATTCTGTGTTAAGCATCTGTTGATAATCTGTAGTCATTTCGTTCTTCTCATAAAATCCATATCAGTGGTATCAGAGTGGTATGATCCTTGTCGTCTTAATGCATGTCCCCAATGAGGTCGGAGTACAAAGAGTTGGGTCTCGAGCTTGTTTCTCTTGAGGACAAAATCTCTCGCACACCCAAGAGACCTCTCATGGAAGGAGAAAATAAAGATGATGAGACAAGAGATCCTTTCAAAATTTTGATTGAAGAATCCCTCACACAACAGAGGAACGAGATGATGGATAGTTTCACGCAAATCCTTCGACGGCTACAAACAAGCGACGCATCTTCTTCGAGCGGAGGTGTCGTCCCCTTCAAGGTACAAATAAACTTCGATATTCCTATATTTGAAGGTCAGATAGACGCAGATGCTGTAAACAAGTGGTTGAATCTACTAGAAGGGTATTTTTTTTTCCATAACTTTTCGAATAGAGAAAAGATTACTTTTGCGCTCCTCAAAGCTGTTCCCCATGTCAAAGATTGGTGGGAAACTTTCTGTGAGAAAAAGGAAACAGAGGAACCCTCATTATTTACAGTCACAGCCACCTGGGAATCCTTCATGGATGCTATTAAGGAACAATACTACCCCGTTGGAAGTTATGACAACTTGTATACTAAATGGACCACACTGCGGCAAGAAAGAGACCAAGTAGTGCCAGATTTCACAAATATCTTCCATACCTTGTGCACCAAGCTGGGTATCAAAGATTCAGAGTGACATTTGGTGTTCAAGTATTGCAGTGCTTTGCATAGATACATCCAGACCAAAATGGAATTTCTGGACATCTCATCCTTGGGCGCGACCAACCGATATGCCATCAAAATCGAGCAGAAGCTCAAACAAAAGATGCGACAATTTGGGCCGGGGAACCCCTCACAAAAAAAGCTAGGAAAGGGTGGCCCCAACCCACAGAACAAAGGACAGAGAAAATATTGACAGTATCAGGACAACCAGTCCAAGCCACAAGCAAAGAAGGACACCGAAAAGACAAAGAAAGATACCAGAAAGTGGTGCGACTTCCATAAGAGCCCTTAGCATAACACTACTGACTCCCGCTCAAAGCAGTCACCGGTGGCCGAAGCGAAAGCCTCTGAATCAGATGCAGGTTTTGACTGTGAGTCAGAACCAAAAAGGGGAATATGGATCATTGATGCAGAACCCAGTGCCACCATTGCTACCACCAAGCTCCAGCATGGTGAACTAGATGAGCCAGAAGAAGGTGAGCGCCTCTTCCATTCACATATGTGGGTAAAAGGCACCCCGCTGCACTTCTACGTTGATAGCGGTAGCCAGAAGAACCTCATCTCAGCAGAGGTTATCAAGCAGCTGGCCCTGCTGACAACGCCAGACCCACAACCCTACACCATTGGATGGCTCCACCAAGGAAGCGATCTCCGCATCAGCCAACCGTGTTGACTGTCGTACGACATCAAGCCCTTCAAAGACGAGGTATTGTATGATGTTGCTCCTCTCGAAGTTTGTGATGTTATTTTGGGCCAACCTTATTTATGGAAACGTCATGTTGTATGTGAGTCTAGGCCTTGTAGTGTTATTATTACTTTGAACAAGAAATTGTACAGGATACCCGAGGCTGTCCCACCTAGTGTTATTTCCTTGATCTCTGCTAAGCAATGCAGGAAGGTCATCTCTCAGATGGGGAAGTTTTTCTTCTTCATGATTCACTCTCAGAATGAGAAAAAGATCACAACCACAACCACATCTAGGGTCTCTACAGTCAACCTCTCCACACAACAAAAGCAAGTAGATAAGGTCGTGGAAGAATACTCGGATATCTTCTCCTCACCTACCGGGGTACCTCTACACTGCCAGGTCAAGCACCCCATCGATCTAACCCCCGGCACATCGGTGCCCAATGGGCCAGTCTATCACCGCTTTCTGTTAGAGAATGAGGAGATCAAGCGACAGATCCAAGAACTTCTCCAGAAGGGGCACATCTGTCCCAGCTCATCACCTTGCGGGAGCTCAATCGTGCTGGTACAGAAGAAAGATGGAACCTGGCGACTCTGCATTGATTATCGGGCTCTGAATAAAATCACAGTTAGAAACCGGTACCCGATTCCACGAATCGACGACCTCCTTGATCAACTCACGGGGGCCAAATACTTCAGTAAGATTGATCTGAAGTCTAGCTACCACCAAGTCCCGATAGAACAGATATATGTATGGAAGACTACCTTCAAGTCAAAGGAAGACCTTTTTGAATGGTTGGTCATGCCCTTTGGTTTGACAAATGCTCCAACCACTTTCATGAGGATGATGGACAATATCCTGCGACCATTCACTAATACTTTTGTAGTGGTGTATCTGGATGACATTCTCATTTACAACAATACTTGGGTTGAACACTTGCAACATATTCAACAGGTTTTGCACACCCTGCGACAGCACAAGCTATATGCCAACTTGGAAAAATGATCCTTTGACATGGATAGGGTCCATTACCTGGGCTACATCTTGATCAACATGGCGTACATGTGGATCCAGCCAAGATCCAAGTCATCCGTGACTGGCCAGCTCCAACCACACTCACTGAGCTTCGAAGCTTCTTGGGCCTTTCCAATTTCTACCGCAGGTTCATGTTGGGATTCTCCCATATTTCATGGGCCCTCATCCAAATAACCAGGGGTGGTGGTAAGGCGAAATTTTTGTGGGGCCGGTCCCAACAACAAGCGTTTGATGATTTGAAGCAACACTTGTGCTCAAACCCAGTATCTTCACTACCAGACCTGCAACAACCCTTTGATATTGAGACATATACTTCAGACTATGTTGTGGGTGCCGTTCTCACTTAGCATGACCACCTCGTGGCCTATCATAGTGAGACACTATCAGATGTTGTCCATAAGTACCCTACTTACGACAAATAAATGTACTCCATTGTGAAAGCCTACCGCCAGTGGAGACATTACATTCTTGGGAAGGAGACAGTCATCCACACTTATCATAAGCCACTGCAGTTCATGCAGACACAAGGAAAATTGAAAAATGAGCGCCATCAAAAGTGGTCCACATACTTGCAACAATTCCACCTCAACATCAAGTATAAAACATGAAGCACCAACCGCGTCGCTGATTGCCTCAACAGACCACCAGTCACGACACTCACCACAATGCTAGACTCTTGTGGCCATGAGACCTCTGGATGGACCCAACTCTATGGGTGCAAAGGTATTTGTCAATAATTTCCATCTTCAGGATGGGTTGTTGTGTCGTCTGGGCCATATATGTGTTCCATCAAGTGAGCGAGCGAAGCTGATCTGGGAAGCCCACTACAGTCGGGTGGCAAGACACTTCAGCGTCGAAAAGACAATGGAGATGCTACAAAAACATTTCTATTGGCCGAAACTTCGACATGAGGTCAGAAAGTATATCAGGTCTTGCACTGCCTGTGCTATTGCCAAACTGACCACTAAGAAACAGGGCCTGTACACCCCTCTTCCTACTCCTGACAGGCCATGGGAATCCATCTCAATGGACTACATGTCGGGCCTCCCATCGACCAAGAGGGGAAATGACTATGTTTTTGTGGTTGTTGATCTTTTTTCTAAGATGGCGATTCTGGATGCCTACAAGAAGAGCATCACAACAAAAGTCATTGCCAAGATCTTCTTTGAACGAGTCTGGGTACATTTTGGAATCCCACAAACCATTGTCTCAGATTGGGACAGTTGATTTCTCAGCACATTCTGGTCGAGCCTCTGGTCACTGCTTGTGTTAGGTGATTTATATGTACTAAAAAAAACACTAAACTACCCTCAATTAAATTGTCAACCCGGGGTAAGTAAACTTAGAGTTGTAGAAAACTATATGCCAAAGGTAAAAGGTTGGTAGGGGTATAATCTAACTAATGAAAGAAACTATCTAAGACTAATCTACTCAAGCAAACCTATCTAATGAGAAAACCCTACTAAGCAACTTGAAACTAGGTAACCTAAGTACTTTTGGGCCAAGGACTGATGGATGATTCTAAGAAAAGCAAGTAAACCCTACTTTAAAGCAAACTAGTTTATGACAATAAGCAAAAGCAACTACCTCAGCATATTAAGCAAATGATGAAAGCAAACTACTTTTAACTTGCCAACCTACATTCAATGAGCAACTATCCTATGAAAGTAAATAGATAAGCACGTAAGCAAAAACACCTACCTGACCTATTAAAGCGAACAGACAAGCAAGCAAAGACACGTATCTAACCTACAAAAGAAAAAGACAAGTAAGCAAAAACAACTATCTATCCTACTAAAACAAATGGACAAGTAAGCAAATACTTCTCATTGAACAACTATCTAGCCTAAGAGGCAAGTGGACTAAATGCTTGATGCAAAACTATTTCTAATGCATGAGATGAAGTTCATCTTATTGAAAGCAATGAGGATTACCAACTAAATGCCTAATTTGTAACAAACAAAACTGCTCTTAAATCTTATCGAAGCAAAAGACTAACTACCCTATAATAAAACTATATTCTAACTTATGAAAGCGAGAAACTATCTTTAATCTATGAAACACTCAAATATAATGCTGGTGGTTGTGTGAATGCCTTCGGTGGTGACGGATGATATCTTGATGACATTTGACAACAAAGGACAATTCCAACGGTATAAACTCAACACTAATCTCAATGGCAAAATGAAAGGTATGTATTAAACAATTTAACGAGAATATAGCCATGACAAGAACAATGTTTAAATACCATGCATTATGTTTAAACCATTAGCATCATAACGAGATCATCATTATCTAACTAAGAAATCTAATTTCATTTTAATCTATGAAAGGAAATTGCGTAAAGGAAAACAATGCTATGTCTATTCTAATCATTCAAGCTATGATGAATTAAAAACATAAATTAAACTATGTTATCAAGAAATAAATTGACAATTATATTAACCAATAATGAAGCAAGTGAAATGTATCTAAAACTAAAGTGAGTAAGCTATAACTAAGAACGAAAATTAAATCTATCTATCCATCAACATCCCTGTCAAATGAAACCAAAATAGAACTCTGTATTATTCTAAAAACAACTCTGTTTTAAACTTGATTGTAAGATCATAAATAAAAGTGTAATCTGATATCTAGATGCATATGGGGTTAGTGAAGAGACTTGCAAGTCTATTTCTAGACTACAAACTAATTCATGCTAACACAATTCATCATACTAACCTGCAAAAAGAACAATAAAACAATTAAATCACAACTAGCTAATTAAAACATAAAACATGCATGTACAGGAAATAAAAGACAATTTAAATTATGAATTGTATAAATAACACAATGATCATCAACAGACTGTTGGTGGGCCCCCCAACAAGTCGTGGCTACCCTCTACAAGAACACCACGAACTTCAACAGGTCGAATTCACCATGAAAACATGAAAATGCAGTTCTGGCACAATTCTGGCAATGTGAAAATGTCAAAGAGAGTAAAACGAGTTTCTGGCAATTCTGATGCTTGTGCTACTTGGTTAACAATATAAAGGTCATTCTATTGGTATTTATAGGCTTACAACCCAGGTGGTCGACCACAAGAGGGTCGAACCACCTCTAAATTCAGCAAATTACATTAAATGAGGCCATAACTAACAAAACAGAGGAAACCAATAATCACCCTCTTTTGACAACTGAAATCGACTTGTCTTGAGCTTAGTAGTTGGAGGGGGCGATGACAAACAAAACCCATGTGCCCGATTGGTCCATCACTGGCCGCCAATGCCATAACCGCCAACTCGCCTTGTGTTTTTGTGCAATACGGGGTGCTGGAACGAGTGCCAGATTGAGTATCAGAACAAGTGCCAGATCAAGTGCTGGACCAAGAAACATGGTGTGTTTTGCCCTGTAATAGCAAAAAAAAATGAATTAATTCTTGGAAACCATAAAATATGATAAATTAAACTTGATTGAATCACAAAACACGAATTATACGTACCTCATGCTGATCATACCATTTTATCATCAAATTCTTCAAAAAGATCCTTCAAAAGACGAGAAACACATATATACATATGGAAAAAGTGTATAATAACCATCATGAAAATGATCATATCTCGGGCCCAACAACTGGACACCAAGCTCACCAAATCCACGAGCTTCCACCCCTAGACAGATGGCCAAACCGAGGTCGTAAATCGAATGATCGTGCATATCCTGCGCATGTATAATTCCAAGCACCTTCTCACATGGGATGAGAGTCTTCCCTATGTCCATCATAGCTACAACCGATCCCTGCATAGCTCAACCGACCACATCCCCTTTCAGGTGGGGTTGGGATTCCAACCATTGGGTCCCATAGATGTTGCACTTCCCCTTGCGGTCACCTCGTCCGACTCCTCTCCTGCTCCAACTGAGGTTGACAAGCCACCCGATTCATTGAGAGGATCCAACACATCCGCCAAAAGGTTCAGGATAAGTCCAATGACAAGTACAAGTAGCGCCATGATCAACATCGGGTGCCACATAAGTTTCAGGTGGGTGACAAAGTTTGGTTGCATTTGCAGAAATAACTTCTTACAGGACCCCATTGGAAGCTTCACCCACTCCATTATGGGTCGTACACCATCACCAAGGCTGTGGGGGATAATGATTTTGAGCTCAACATTCCTCCTTTCCTTGGCCTGCACCCAGTGTTCAAAGTGGACCTCCTTCGACCTTATTTCCCACCATTATTGGACACCTCAGACATAGTAGAACAACTTACACCAATAGAGCTCAACCCCGACTGCATACAACAGGCATCCAATGATCAGATTGTGGACACATAGATCAAGGGCACTTGACAACAAAGGATCCAGCTTTATCGAGTCGTCAAAGAAGGGCAACTCTTGCACTAAGGCAAGTGGCTCACCCGGGGCCAAATTCAACAGAAATTTCCTCGTGTGATGGGGGAACTCAACGCAATGGAGACCATTGCTTCCTAAGGAGGGAGGATTGATCCAGGTGGATATCGGTGGCCACACACCTTTTCCAGCTGGCTCAAAACAACTTTCTGGCAATTTTGGTAATTTACTATTTTTAGCAGTTTTTCGGGTCCTGAACTTCCAGAGTCGTTTTGAGGCCCTAAACGACGTTTTTTTGGGTATTTTCATTTAGCTAATAAACTTTGTTGGTCTCAAGAGACAATAAACCTCTACATTATTAACATCATCATTATCATTAAACAAACATTTCCATTACCAATGAAAATACACAAATTTTGAAGTTCATCCGTCCAAAAGAAAACTCATAAAAAATCCACTACAGAGGAAAAAATGGTTACTTACATTCTCCAACATAGTCATCACAAAAAATATTTAAAAATCTCTATAATTTGTTATGTAAGAAAAAACCTTTGCAGACTAAATAAAATTTATCATAGCTTAAGCAAAACAAAGCTTGACTAATGTCATTATTGTGATTAAATGAAGGTCATCTCTCATTTATAAAAAAATCATAAATGCAGTGTAGAACTCAATTGTCAAATAAATAAACAAATGCATATATTCACACTCCACCTCCACCTTCATGTTATGAAATTAATAAAATGATGTGTAACATTAAACAATATTCCAAACACCATTTTCCTTAATAATATCAAACATAAATTTCACTCCTTTCATAATTTAATTACTTCTTAGGACCTTCTAGTTTACTAAAACCACTACTTTACAATTTCCTTTTCACAAATTTCAAATTAGAAATGACATTTTAGATAATATTTAGTTTATTTCTCTTTATTTACTTAATAAACCTCTATTGGTCTCAAGAGACAATAAACATCACCATTATCATCATCATCGTTATCATTAAACAACCATTTCCATTGCCAATGAAAATACAACCATCTCCATCGCCAATAAAAATACACATATTTTGAAGTTCATCTATACAAAAGAAAATTCATAAAAAAAAATCCACTACGGAGGAAAACAAATGGTTACTTATACTCTCCAACACAATCATCACAAAAAAAATTATGTAAGAAGAAAAAGAATAAATAAACTTTATAATAGATTAAGCAAAACAAATCTTCACTAATAAGTGAAGGAAGGTCATCCCTCATTTATCAAAAAATCACAAATGCAATGTTGTGAACACTTAATTGTCAAACATTATACAGACAGACCAACTTTCAAAGAAGGCACTTCTCAGCTGTCAAAGGAGAATTACTTATAACTTATGGGTGGAGGGACATGAGGGTTTCTTCTTTCTTGGATATTGTCTTCTTTGACACTTTCTTTTTGGTTTCTTTAAGTTGTATCCACCCTTTGAAAGAGGGTCTTTTTTGTTTTTTGTAAGTAAAGTTCCACTGGTACTTTTGCACAAAAGCTTTTTGTAAGCATAGTCAGCTATGATCATTGACTAGCTAGAGTGACTCGATTCCTCGTCAACAAAAAACAATATATATAAAAAGATTATATTATTATCAATATAATGTACAATTTTCTTTTGAAATTCTTTTTTTATCAAACATTATTTTTATAAAACTTTGTTAAAATAATATAACATCTCTAACTAAAAATGTTGATTTTAAGAGATGATAAACAACATTTTGAAATTTGAAATTCTTTTTTTATCAAACATTATTTTTATAAAAATTTGTTAAAATAATATAACATCTCTAACTTAAAAATGTTGATTTTAAGAGATGGTAAACAACATTTTGAAAAATTAATTAGTTGTATATGAAAATGTATTAAAGTGGAAAGTATATTTCTTAAAAGCAGCTTGAGAAATATGCTGAAATCCATTTTAAGTAAAGAATCATACGAGTGAAGTTGAAGTGGAAAAGTCAAACCATGCCGTATCACTTTGAGAAGGTGTATCACTTTTTCATTTGATCGACCTTCAACTTTGCACTTACTAATTCTTCAAAAGAAGATATCAAGTCATTTGGTGCAGATTTTTTCAAAAAGTTTATTCCAAGATACCTACAACTTTGCTTAATTCTTCAAAAGTACTAATATTATATTAAACGTATTGTATCAAGTCATTTAGTGCAATTATTTTCAAAAAGCTTATTCCAATTTTAAAGGATGTATTTAGAATTAGATACCCTATGTTATCACAATTTGAAAATAATTTTATCGAAAAACAATATTGATAGAGTAAATGTGTGCAAAATAGAAATAAACATTTTATTTTTGGAAGGGTAAGTATCACTTTATTCTTCATGGTATAAATATACACCTTCATCCAAAAACAAGTTATGGTGAATATGTCCATTTGTGTTTACACACTTTCACACGATTAATGACATATTTATTTAGTAAAGAGTGTGAGGGATTATAAATAAAATGTGTAGAATTCATATAAAAATAGGATTTATAAAGAGAAAACAAACTCGTTGTTCATGAAGTTGATTATTTAACATACAAAGAAATGCATCATCAAAAATTACAATAGAAGACACAAAATTTCAACAAAAAATTGACAAGGTTTTATTAAACAAGGACAAGGAAATTGGTCCTCTACAAAAACAAAATTAGAGCTTGTTCACCAAAGTTATGCAACTAAAATGAAAAGAAATATAATCCATTAACTCTAATCTCAAAGCTCGATCCCGATAGATATTAATAGATTTTATTAGTGGGATAGGGGATTGTTAGGAAATAAGTCCCCAACTCTAGCCAAAAAATAAGGGGTGCTACTGTGCCAAAAAAATGAAATGAAATATAAACTTCAAAATGATTCAACAAAGAGATGAACATTGATCCAAGTGTATGAATTTTTTTTCCAAAAGTCATGAGCAATTTATGGATAGAGAGACCATTAAAAATTCAAATGCCATTACAAAAAAAACTAATCGACTGACAAAATGACACAAAGTCACGATGAAGATTTAAATGTTTGAATTAAAGTGTATCAAGGGTGTTCCAAACTTGACATCAACAAGAAGAAATTTTGAGGGATATCTTATTAATATTCTTATTGCTAGAACCAATGCATGAACCAATCAACTTATCAACACTAGCATTTATCCAAGCAAATGATTTGTAAACGAGGGACTTATAGTCCACACGTCTCACCAACACAAATCCTCTAAAAAAATTAAAGTTTGATATTTGTTCCCAGTCTTATGTAGAAATCTTTGTCTTTAGAATGGATTCTAAGGTTTCTAAACTTGATGTAAAATTAAAAACTAAAACCATCAGCCGACTTTTGCGATAACAATAATGTCTCCAAGTTCAAGTTATTAGCTTTCAGGATCATGTTCCTTTCTAATTTGTGTAACTTGCACACAAGAAATCGACTAATAATGCAATGACCACATGAGAAAACATGCTCCTTTGTTTCCCTGCTCATTTGCAACCTTATTTTGTTTTCATAAGACATGGAAAAATTCAAGTTTCTCAAAGTTTTGGATCAACACTATGATTCTATGTAAGTTTAGAAGTTTAAAATTTTGAGGAGGGTTCTATGATATAGGGATCCTAGTATTATTGTCGAATTCCCACCTTTTCAAACCTCTTTACATTTTAAAACAACTAAGCCCTTGTAAATTGGAAGTGCTTCCACATCGTTATTGGTGGTGATTCATACCCCCATGCAAAAATCCATTTATTTATTTTTCCTTTGGGGTCAAAGATGATCCCCCTTGTAATGACTGCTTCTTTGGTTAAATTACATTTAAACATGAGGATCAATTTGTTTTGACAACAACTAATTTTTTAAATTTGTATATTTATTATACTCTACATGCATAAGAGTAAACACATATGCAATAATTTCAATGTGAATATTTGATGAAATATAAATACATAGTGAGAAATATAAAGATCAAATATATACTATACAATCGTGAAGAGGGCTTCAAAGTTGTGTTGGGTCCAACAATTGCAAGGGAAATTGTGGTGGTGGACCTCATCCTTGGATGAATTTAAAACTATTTCTTGAAAAAATAACTATCATAAGTTGCTCATAAATGTCTCTTTATGTGCATGACATATTCATTGCCACGAATTAAAATAATATACACATTTTAAAAATATTTATCCTTTTTTCTTCCAAAGGAAGAAAAACTTTACAATGCTTAGGGTTATCAACGTAGTCTCTATTGATACAATATCAAGACCCTAACATGTAGCGAAATCATTGTGTGCAAACAAACCCTAACCACATGAGATAACCCACTCATGTATGTAGGTGGACAGACATCCACTCCTTCTAGAGGCCTCCAGGTCTTGGGTCACTAACCCCTTTCCTTACACCTAAGGGAAATGAGTTCTTATCCAATTAGAAGCAGTTTTAGGTCACATTTCGAGACCATAAAGTGCATTGTCAACCCACAGAAGTGTCTACCAAATACCCAATATCCCTATCTAGTCATCATTGAAGCTCTAGAGGAAGGGTCATATGGTTCCGTAACCTAACCATCAACCCCATACATGAAGCTTGGAATAATAGTTCCTAGTTAAAGTTTAAACTCATGCCCAAGAAGTAATTTCAAAAATATTTTTGAAATAAAATTAAAATTTTCAAATTTCAAATTTCCTTTAAACTCGTATCCACTTCATTATAGTACACTAGCCCATTACAAGTGTACTCAATGATAATAATTAATTTGAAATTTAAAATAAATTGTTTTAGATATCTTGAAACTTCAACGTGGCATCATTTTAAACACCACACATCTCAAAATAAAATATAAATATGAAAAATATACCAATCTATATGGTATACAAAATTAGAAATCTAAAATCATTGCCTATAAACTTTACATATCCCTATTAGTCGTTATTCAAAGAAATCAACAAACAACGACTTTACTTGGCCCAAGTGTATCAGTATCTCTAGCATTTGGAGAAGAACCAATGGATCTTGGGGCTTGTTTTACATGTTTTTTGAAGTTTAACGCATGAATGATATAAAGGTAATGGTTAAGGAGTGGTTCCCTTCTTACAAATATGAAATATCTCTGTATCTGTCCATTCTTTATAACTATGGCATTCTGGGACATCTCACACTTGCAACTAAAACCGAGTATGCATGATTAAGAACTGCTTCAAACTCCTATAAAATTTGGAAAATCAAAATTGCAGTTTCTAGGAGATTTAACTCAAAATATTTTGAAAATCAGTCAATTGAATTCTAACAGTTCATTCTAAAGATGGACCATATAATGGCATGCTTTTTTATTATGTATGTAGTATAAGTGTTCGGTTGAAGAATTAGCAACTAATAGATTAAAAAATATATCAAGCAAAGGATACTAGGAGTTTACACTCAAGAAATCATCGAAGGGGAAATTCTATTAAATCATATCATTTTTGTCTGTGTTTTATTGTAAAGTTGGTTCATTTGTATATAGTTTTAGGTGACCATAGCAACTATCACGTAATTATATATTCACTTCAACCATCTCCATAGCTTTTTCTAATAAAATCTTCTTAATTAATTGACTCTATGAAATCTTCATGTCTAACTTTTCTTTTTGGTTTTCATCATTGCTTTATATGTTTGGCCTACTACATTACATATTACGATGTTTTCTTTTTGGTTTTCATCATTGCTTTATATGTTTGGCCTACCACATTACATATTAAAATGTTTTCATTGTATATCACAAGGAGTTAATTCTACATACTCAATGAGAATCTGAGTCAGCCATCGCTATGTCAATTGTACTTGGTGATTCTATTTAATGGCTGACTCAGATTCCCAATTGCCCACAAGGTATCCCTTCTTAGTTCAAACCATTAAATGCATGACAAATATATTTCCTTACCTATTGCAAAAGTAAACAAATGTGCAACAAAACATACCATATTCATAAAAGAAAATTATTGAGTTTCATTCCCTTGATGGGTTTCGTCTTACATGGCCATCTAGGGCTCTAGCTCGACATCCTTAAGTCCATCTCAACATCATATAGAGAAATATGGTTAAATTTACTTGTGTTGTCCACTAATGATAAATTTTGAGAGTGTAGAATGTCTAGACACTCCTCGAAAGCTAAAGAGAGTTTGCATATGGAGGAATCCTCATAAGAACTTGTTTCACCTTGAGGGGGAAGGGGGAGGAGGGGGCTAAGGAAAGCTAATGGGGGAGGTTTGGGTAGGTCATGAGTCTTCCAACTTGATATAGACAACAATTGCAAGACAAATTCCAGGTTTTTCCTACTATGTATCACCATGAAGGATTTTACTTCGTTCTCCCTTTCTTGGATTCCTAGAATATGATTTGTAGTCTCCACTACACATTAGTCCTTGGCATGATTTTCTCCCTAGATGTGCCACTCAAATTATTCTTTCCATTTGTTCCAATGGATGGTCAAATTCATAACACTATACTAGGATTCGGTAAGGTAGCTAGAGAGGTAGTGGGGGGTCCCAGAGGGCCCATAGTGATAATAGTGGAGGTCATTCAATGTAAGGTGGACTAGGTCCACTATATTATNCCACTATGGTAGTTAGATATAATAAATGGGTAATTAGATATAATAAATGTAAGAGGACTTCTTAGAAGGTTCTACTTCTAGAAGATTCCCCCTCTAGAATGTTCTTAGGTGATGGTAGCATTATATAAAGGGGTTCAAGCAATGTATTGAGACATGAAGATAAATATTGTATTTGGAGCGGTAGCTCAATAGGAGGATGCCCCCTCGAAGAGGCAAGTGAATAGGAGAGGATCCCTTCCATAATAGGATCCATTGTATGGTGTTGCCCTACCTCAAGGGTTTGATAGTAATACATGAGATTTTGCATATTGTTATTCTATATATATTGTGGTTCTTTTGTATTCAGTATTTGGTTCTTAACAAGTGGTATCAAAGCACTTTCCTTGGCAGACATTGTGGACAATTTTTTTATTTTATTTTTGCAGATTTTTTTTCGGAGAAGAAAAAAGAGGGCCGCGACATTCCAGAAAACTTCGGTATATTTATGTTCAAAATTTGCAGAAACTGGTTGTATATCTTATTTCCTCTTATAAAAACACCCAATTTGAAAAAAAAAATCGTCCGCAACAAAGTCCGGGAAGTCAAGATATTGAAGTTTTAAAATCTGTAATTTTTCAGGGTTTTTTTCGCGGACGACGACGCTATTTTTATTTTATTTTTGCAGTATATGGAGGCTGAATTTTCCCAAAAACATTACAGATATGAGTTCCTCTCACAATTTCAACCAATTTCAAAAACAAAATCAGCCGAAACGGAGTCCGGGAAGTGAAGTTATGAACATTTTAAATTCAACAGTTTTTCAGGGTTTTTCCAGAAAACGCCATGATTTTCTGCAGTAAGTTATTGTTCTATTTTTTGGGTTTTTTCGTGACAGCTGTGGGACAAAAAATTTCATAGGGTGATCATATGACTATTTCCTCTCAAACCCTCAAGGGAATTCTTGAAGCATTCAAATCCAAATTGTATGACACATTGGATGTTAGATTGCATGACCTTGGAAATGGCCTCAATGATAGTTTCCATAGTATTCAAGATTCATTGGATAACATTTAGCAAATATTTCTTATGGCGGACATCAAGGATGAATATAATCAAGAAATATATGCTTGGTATGATTTTGAGGCCGATTGTGATGATTGGTATATGAATAGTTGTCATTTCTGGGATGACAACCACTTTCATATTTTATTTGATGACTCTAATCCACCTTCTGTAGAGAGCATCAATGTGACAAATCGAGAGCCAATGTCTATTACCAGTGTCCATCCTGCATATTCTACAGTGGTATTATTCCTTTTAGATTCTGCTATGACCCTTTTCCACTATGTGGATGGATCTTCTTATTTGGATCCACATGACAGGTGTCAGTCTTTGGAGCATCATTTTGAGTTGGTTATTGGATTCCAAAATCTTCCACAGGGAGTTCACATGAACACTTGGACATGGGACCCGGGCTTACAATGGTGGTTGGACTACTTCAGCATGGTGGCTTTCCTTTCTTCATGGCTCAGTCTTCTTCAACATTATGGTCCACAATTATCCATGGGACCCTGGTATATGGTTGTACATCAAGCGTTGAGGACAACGCTTTCATAAGGGGGATGGAATGTAAGGTAGCTAGAGAGGTAGTGGGGGGGCCCAAAGGGCCCAT
>ML780377.1:162721-175245 GCA_009831015.1 Picea engelmannii
AAATGGGTAATTAGATATAATAAATGTAAGAGGACTTCTTAGAAGGTTCTACTTCTAGAAGATTCCTCCTCTAGAATGTTCGTAGGTGATGGTAGCACTATATAAAAGGGTTCAAGCAATGTAATGAGACATGAAAAAAAATATTGTATTTGGAGCGGTAGCTCAATAGGAGGATGCCCCCTCGAAGAGGCAAGTGAACATGAGAGGATCCCTTCCATAATATGATCCATTGTATGGTGTTGCCCTACCTTAAGGGTTTGATAGCAATACATAAGATTTTGCATATTGCTATTCTATATCTATTGTGGTTCTTTTGTATTCAGTCTTTGGTTCTTAACAGATTCTCCAACCTCCCAGTTTCATTGTTTCAATCCCCTTTACACCTCCTTAATCTCAAACAAGACACAACCCTTGCTTTTGCAACCACAATGCACCATAGTGGCTTCCATTGTTTTTGTCAAGAGTGAAACAAAGCTAACTAGAGCGAAAGTGCCCAAAGCTATCCTCCTCTCTCTCTTGGCATTGAAGTCAAGGTCGAGAATGAGTCAGGAAAATGAATTAAGACATACCACATATCCTTTCCCAATGAACCCGCATGCACCACATAAATCCTCCATTGTATAGACCCTAAGCATATGTGTAAAGAATCTAGGTATGAAGTAAGGATGGTGATGCATATGCCTTAACTCACCATCTGTTCATTGTTTCATGACAAGGTAGGGGTTTATGGACTTGATGCACTTGCATGTCATGAGGGTTTAGGGTGATGGTTTCCATAGCCCTCCATTTGACTTTTATATCCCCTCTTGTAAACATGCTCCTTTGTTTCCCTACTCATCTTCAACCTTATTTTGTTTTCGCAAGACATGGAAAAATTCAAGTTGATCAAAGTTTTGGATCAACAATACGATTCTGCAAGTTTATAAGTTTGTAATTTTGAGGAGGAGTTTCATGATATTGGAATCGTAGTTTTATTGTCGAATCCCCACCCAACATTGCTTTTCAAACCTCTTTATCTTTTAAAACAATTAAACCATTGTAAACTACGAGTGCTTCCACATAATTATTGGTTGTGATTCCTACCCCCATGTAAAACTCCATTTCTCTTTTTCCTTTGGGGTCAAATATGATTCCCCCCTATAATGACCACTTCTTTGATTAAATCAAAGATTATTCCCCCTGTAATGACCACTTCTTCAATTAAATCAAAATGATTCCCGATGTAATGACCACTTCTTCGATTAAATGACATTTAAAATACATATTTTTTCCAACAACTAATTTTTTAAATTGGTATATTTATTATACCTGACATGCACAAAAGTAAACATATATGCAATAATTTCAATGTGAATATTTGATGAAATACAAGCATATAGTGAGAAATATAAAGATCAAATATATACTATACAATAGTGAAGATGGGTTCAAACTTGAGTTAGGTCCAATAGTTGTGAGGGGAATTATGGTAGTG
The DNA here is from genome assembly GCA_009831015.1 of Picea engelmannii. NCBI lineage: Eukaryota > Viridiplantae > Streptophyta > Pinopsida > Pinales > Pinaceae > Picea > Picea engelmannii. The sequence goes on from ML780377.1 coordinate 164,196, forward strand.
GACCTTATTTTTGGATGAATTTAAATCTATTTCTTGAAAAAATAGCTATCATAAGTTTTTCATAAAATTCCCTTTATGTGTATGGCATATTCATTGTCATGAATTAAAACAACATGTTCGTGTTTTTAAAAATGTTTATCCTTTTTTTCCAAAGCAAGAAAAAGTTTACAATAATTAAGATTATTAGTGCAGTCTCTATTGATACAATCTCAAGACCCTAACATGTAGCAACATCATTGTGTGCAAACAAACCCTAGCCACTTGAGATAATTAGCTAGTGTCTATAAGAGCCCATACTTACACTCCTGCTGGTGGCCTCTAGTTCTTGGCTCATTAACCTATTCTCTTACGTCCAATGAAGACGAGTTCTTAGCCAATCAGAAGCAATTTTAGATCACACTCCGAGACCAAAATTGCACTTTCAACCCATTGAAGCGTCTACTAGATACATAATATCCCTATCTAGTCATCATTGAGTCTCTCATAGTTTACGAAAACCATGACTTTACAATTTCCTTTTCACTAGGTTCAAATTAAAAATGTCATTTTAAATAATATGTAGTTTACTTCTCTTTATTTAGCTAATAAACCTTGTTAAACTTTGTTGGTCTCAAGAGACAATAAACCTCTCCATTATTAACATCATCATTATCATTAAACAAACATTTCCATTGCCAATGAAAATACACAATTTTTGAAGTTCATCAATCCAAAAGAAAACTCATAAAAAATCCACTACAGAGGAAAAAATGGTTACTTACACTCTCTGACATAGTCATCACAAAAAATATTTAAAAATCTTTGTAATTTGTTATATAAGAAAAAACCTTTACAGACTAAATAAAATTTATCATAACTTAAGAAAAACAAAGCTTGACTAATGTCATTGTTGTGATTAAATCAAGGTCATCTCTCATTTATAAAAAATCATAAATGCAATGTTTAACTCATTTGTCAAATAAATAAACAAATGCATATATTCACACTCCAACTCCACCTTCTTGTTGATGCAATTAATAAAATGATGAGTAACATTAAACAATATTCCAAACACCATTTTCCTTAATAATATAAAACATAAATTTCCCTCCTTTCATAATTTAATTAATTTTTAGGACCTTCTACTTTACTAAAACCACGACTTTACAATTTCTTTTTCAGAAGTTTCAAATTAGAAATGGCATTTTAAATAATATTTAGTTTATTTCTCTTTATTTACTTAATAAACCTCTCTTGGTATCAAGATAAATAAACATCACCATTATCATCATCATCTTCATCATTAAAAAACCATTTCCGTTACCAATGAAAATATAACCATTTTCATTGCCAATAAAAATACACATATTTTGAAATTCATTTACACATAAGAAAATTCATAAAAAAAAATCCACTACAAAGGAAAAAAAAAATGGTTACTTATACTCTCCAACATAGTCATCACACAAAAAATTTATGTAAAAAGAAAAAGAATAAATAAACTTTATAGTAGCGTAAGCAAAAAAAATCTTCACTAATATTATTGTTGTGGTTGAATGAAGGTCATCTCTCATTTATAAAAAAAAATCACAAATACAATGATATGAACACTAAAACTTTGTTAAAATAGTATAACATCTGTAACTAAAAATGTTGAATTTAAGAGATGGTAAACAATATTTAAAAAAATTAATTAGTTGTATATGAAAATGTATTAAAGTGGAAAGTATATTTCTTAAAAAGCAGCTTGAAAAATATACTGAAATCTAATTTAAGTAAAGATTCATACGAGTGAAGTTGAAGTGGAAAAGTCAAACCATGCCGTATCACTTTGAGAAGGTGTATCACTTTTTCATTTGATCGACCTTCAACTTCGTGCTTACTAATTCTTCAAAAGAAGATATCAAGTCATTTGGTGCAGATTTTTTCAAAAAGTTTATTTCAAGATCGACCTACAACTTTGCTTAATTCTTCAAAAGTACTGATATTATAAGTATTGTATCAAGTCATTTTAGTGCATTATTTTCAAAAAGCTTATTCCAATTTTAAAGGATGTATTTAGAATTAGATACCCTATGTTCTCACTAAAATTATTCATTTGAAAATAATTTTATAAAAAAACAATATTGATAGAGTAAATGTGTGCAAAATAGAAATAAGAAGGATAAGTATCACTTTATTCTTCATGATATAAATATATACTTTTATCCAAAAAAAAATGTTATGGTGAAGATGTGCATTTGTGTTTACACACTTTTATAAGACTAATGACATATTTATTTAGCAAAGGGTGTGAGCGCTTATAAATAAAATGTGTAGAATTTATAGAAAAATATTTAAAAGAAATTTTAGCAAAATGGAATTATAGAAAGAAAATAAACTCATCTTTTATGAAGTTGATTACTTTTTTCCAGGGAAAAAATTCGCTCAATTATATTAAAAAGGCATATAATTTTTTTACATCATCAAAACTTCTCCAAGAGAGTAATATCCCCAATAACTTAAGCAACTTCGGAAACTTTCCAGAAAAAGTATTGTCCAAACCGTCCAAAAAAGATAGTCAAACAAAAGACTAATCTTTGGGCAAAGTTTTTGTTTGGTTGGCTATGGAAGATAAAATTCTTACCCGGGACATTCTTCAGAAGCGAGGCTGGAAAGGACCTAGATATTGCTCGTTGTGTAAAACGGATAATGAATCTTCAAATCACATTTTTATTACTTGTCCCTTTGTAGTGGTTGTTTGGGCTGCTCTTACTCGGGATTTAAATTTAAAAAGGAGCTCGATGGGGATTAATCTTGTGGAGTGTATGAAGAACTGGACCAAAGATAAATTAGTCCCCTCTTATTTAGCACCTTATGCGATGTGGTATATTTGGCAAGAGAGGAATAAATCTCTGTTTGAAGATAACAATCCGTCGGTGAAGACAGTGCTTTACAGGATCCTTGCTCACCCTCTTTGCAAGCTTACTTATCCAAAAGATAAAATTCCAAAGGATATTTTAATTGATGTTGATCATAATACTACTCTTGCATGGTTTGATGGGGCTACAAAGTCGGATGGAAGTATGTGTGGAGCAGGGGGAATTATAAAAGTTCAAAAGGTGGTTGTCTACAAATGGAAACTAAACTGTGGCAAAGGCACCAACACAAAAAACAGAGCTATTGGGGGCCTGGGCATCACTTTGGATTGCTGAGTTTTTAAATCTTCTTAATCTTCACTTGTTAGGTGATTCAAAAGTAGTCATTGACTGGCTGAAAAAAGAAGGCAATTTACAGGTGGGTATTCTAGAGGGGTGGAAAGCTAGAATTATGAAGCTGGCGAAAAGTTTTCACAATATAGCTTTTCAACATATCTATAGAACTTTCAACATGGAGGCCCACTTCTTATCAAAGCAAGCTTTGGAGGTTAATGAAGGCTTTTTTCATCTTCAAAAATGGTCAAACGGAGTAGCGAGTCTAGAAAGACTTTTCAGAATCCACTAAGTTGATTGGAAAGCTTCTAGTCTTCATAGTCTTTTGAGAGGACTGTGTTTCTATGTTTTCTTGTATTTTGGTTTCTAGGGTCTAGTTCTATCTTTTTGAGGTATATCTCTTTAGAGAAGGACTGTAAGATTTTATGAAGTTGATTACTTAACATACAAAGAAATGCATTATCAAAAATTACAATAGAGGACACAAAATTTCAACAAAAAAATTGACAAGGTTTTATTAAACAAGGACAAGGAAATTGGTCCTCTACAAAAACAAAATTAGAGCTTGTTCACCAAAGTTATGCAACTAAAATGAAAAGAAATATAATCCATGAACTCCAATCTCGAAGCTTGATCCTGATAGATACTAATATATTTTATTAATGTGATAGGGGATTGTTAGGAAATAAGTCCCCAACTCTAGCCAAAAAATAAGGGGTGCTACTGTGCCAAAAAAATGAAATGAAATATAAACTTCAACATTATTCAATAAAGAGATGAACATTAATCCAAGTGTCTGAAAAATATTTTCAAAAGTCAATGAGCAATTTATGGATAGAGAGGCCATTACAAATTCAAATTCCATTACAAACAAAATCTAATCGGCTGGCAACATGACACAAAGTCCTGATGAAGATTTAAATGTTCGAATTAAAGTGTACCAAGGGTGTCCCAAACTCGACATCAACAAGACGAAATTTTGAGGGATATCCTATTAATATTCTTGTTGCTATAACCAATGCATGAAACAATCAACTTACCGACACTAGCATTTACCCAAGCAAATGATTTGTAAACAAGGGACTTATAGTCCACACGTCTCACCAACACAAATCCTCTAAAAAATTTAAAGTTTGATATATGCTCTTAGTCTTATGTAGAGATCTTTGTCTTTAGAATGACTTCTCAGGCTTCTAAACTCGATGTAAAATTAAAGACCAAAACCATCAGCTGGACTTTTGCGATAACAATAAGGTCTCCAAGTTCAAGTTATTAGCTTTTAGGCTCATGTTCCTTTCTAATTTGTGTAACTTGCACACAAACAATCGACTAATAATGCAATGACCACATGAGCAAACATGCTCCTTTGTTGCCCTGCTCATTTGCAACCTTATTTTGTTTTCGTAAGACATGGAAAAATTCAATTTTCTCAAAGTTTTGGATCAACACTATGATTCTGTGTAAGTTTAGAAGTTTAAAATTTTGAGGAGGGTTTTATGATATAGGGATCCTAGTATTATTGTCGAATTCCCACCTTTTCAAACCTCTTTATATTTTAAAACAACTAATCCCTTGTAAATTGGAAGTGCTGCCACATCATTATTAGTTGCGATTCCTACCCCCATGCAAAAGTTCATTTATTTTTTTTCCTTTGGGGTCAAAGATGATCCCCCTGTAATGATGACTACTTCTTTGGTTAAATTACATTTAAACATGAGGATCAATTTGTTTTTCCAACAACTAATTTTTTAAATTGGTATATTTATTATACTTTACATACATAAGAGTAAACACATATGCAATAATTTCAATGTGAATATTTGATGAAATATAAATACATAGTGAGAAATACAAATATCAAATATATACTATACAATCGTGAAGAGGGCTTCAAAGTTGTGTTGGATCCAACAATTGTGAGGGAAATTGTGGTGGTGGACCTCATCCTTGGATGGATTTAAAACTATTTCTTGAAAAAATAACTATCATAAGTTGTTCATAAATGTCTCTTTATGTGCATGACATATTCATTGCCATGAATTAAAATAATATATACACATTTTAAAAATATTTATCCTTTTTTCCCAAAGCAAGAAAAACTTTACAATGCTTAGGGTTATTAGCTTAATTTCTATTGATACAATCTCAAGACCCTAACATGTAGCAACATCATTGTGTGCAAACAAACCCTAACCACATGAGATAACCCACTAATGTATGTAAGTGGCCAGACATTGACTCCCGCTAGAGGCCTCCAGGTCTTGTGCAAATAACCCCTTTCCTTACACCCGAGGGAAATGAGTTCTTATCCAATTAGAAGCAGTTTTAGGTCACATTCCGAAACCAAAAAGTGCATTGTCAACCCACACAAGTGTCTACCAAATACTCAATATCACTATCTAGTCATCATTGAGGCTCTAGAGGAAGGGTCATATGGTTATGTAACCTAGCCATCAACCCCATACATGAAACTTAGAATAGTACTTCCCAATTAAAGTTTAACCTCATACCCCGGAAGTAATTTCAAAATATTTTTGAAATAAAATTAAAAATTTCAAATTTCAAATTTTCTTTAAACTCATATACCACTTCAGTATAAGTACACTAGTCAATTACAAATGTATTAATTGATAATCATTAATTTGAAATTTAAAATAAATTGTTTTAAATATATTGAAACTTCAACGTGGCATCATTTTAAAAACCAAACATCCCAAAACCCAAAATAAAATATAAGTATGAAAAATATACCAATCTATATGGTATAAAAAATAAAAAATCTAAAATCATTGCCTATAAACTTTACATATCCCTAAACATAACATGCCCAAATATCGACCCCTTACCCACAAATATAAAAAAACATACAACAAAGTTTAATATAAATATTAAACTAAATACAATTACATAACAAGAAAGATGATGTAAACTCCAGGATCATTAATTGAAAAATATAAGTAAGTCTTGGTTTATTGGATGATAATAAGAGTGATTTTATTATTATAAATTACAATGGAAATGCCAAGAGGAGTAAAGTCAATAGTTATTATAGATTATTGTATATATTTGTTATTACTATAGTTATTATATATTATTGTACAAATTGTTATTATTATGATTTACATAAATATTTATTATAAAAAGTCGCAATAATATATTAAATATTCATCCAATATCAATATATATTATATTCCTAAGTATCCTTTTAAATTATGCTTATCCTTTGATTTTTTTTGGAAGGAACTTTGTTTACAGTTTGGTAGTCATTAAAACTAGTTATCAAAATTTTCCCACAATTAGAGTTTTCGAGTTCTCTATTTTTTTTAATATGTACGGAGTATGGGGATTCAATTATTTAATAAATATTTTATATATAAAACAAAAATATTAATAAATATTTAATATATAAAACAAAAATATCACTAAATATTTTATATAAAAAATTAAAAAATAATTATAAGCATGGGAAAAATTCAAATATTTATAAATCAAAATTAAGATTTACATTCTTATAATGTAAATAAATCTACCATGTAACATTTTCGTTAGATTGAAGAATACTATGGAAATATTAATTCATACAAAGTGACATGTGAATCCACTGTAAACGTTATAAAATGTGGTTTTGGTGTAAAACATGTATATATATAAATAAATAAATGAATGCATACATTCACTCCACCTTCACCTCCATGTAGATGCAATTAAGAAAATGAAGTATAACATCAAACATAGTTTCCTTTAATAATATAAAACACAACCTTTTCTCCTTTCATAATTATTTTATAGGGTCTATTATCTTACGAAAACCATGACCTTGATAGTTTGGTTTCACTATATTTAAATTAGAAATGAAATTCCAAATAATATTTAGTTTTTTTCTTTTTATTTCTATGATAAACTTTGTTGGTCATAAGAGATAATAAACATCATCACCACCATCATCATTAACCAATCACTTCCATCACCAATAAAATACATAGATCTTGGAATTCATTTGTCCATAAAGAAGACGCATACATAATTTATATTATAGAGAGAAAAAAATTGTTATTTACACTGTTCACCATTGTCATCACAAGAAGCATTTAAAAATCTTTGTATTTTATTAGGTAAGAAAAAATATTTACAGACTAAATAAACTTTGTGGTAACTCAAGAAAAACAAAGCTTGTTGTAGTTGAATGAAAGTCACCTTTAGTTTCTCAAGAAATCATAAATATACAATGTTATAAATACTCAAGTGTCATATACACAATGTTATAAATATTCAATGGTCAAATATCACTGGTCAAATATACAATCTTATAGATACTCAATTTCAAATATTATTTTTATATAACTTTATTAAATAAGGAGGAACAAACTTGGTAGCTTAAAAATAGAGTAATTTGAATCAAAGAAGGCGATGATAACACAATTTTTTTCATCCTTTCGCGAATTATTGAAAAAAATTAAATATGATTTGGGAAGTGGGAACTTCAAACGGTTCTATGGCTTGTTCCTTTAAGGAAAAAACTGAAAAGGGGGTGCACCATTTCAAATCTCTCTTTCAGGAACCCATTGGGTGCCCAATACAAGAAATCCTGGAGGTGATCTCAAAATTCCCATTAGTCTTTATAGAAGAAATGAATCAGTCTCCAGTAGAAGAGGTTACTGAGGATGAAATTCATGATACACTCAGTTTTATGCAAAAAGGTAAGAGTCTTGGGCCCAATGGGTTATCAATGGAATTTTTTCTTGGTTTCTATGATTTAATAAAGGAGGATTTGGTAAAAGTAGTCAGAAAATCCCAAAGGTGCAAGGTTACAAAATAAGAAAATATTTCTCACCTCCTCTTTGTCAATGGCGTTTTATGTTTCACCCAAGGGACTTTGAGGGACCTTTTAACCTTAAAAGGAGCGTTGAACCTATATTGTAAATAAATTGGTATAGAAATAAACTATGAGAAATCTTGTATAATTTCCCATTGCTTGTCTGAGAATATCAATCAACAAATTGGAGAGCTCCTCCCTTTCCCAAGGAAGGAACTAGAGCTAGGATTAAAGTATCTTGGGTTTCTTCTCAAACCCAACAATTACAGATTTATAGACTGGATGTGGTTATATAAGAAAGTTCAAGCTCGGGTAACGTTGTAGGTTAACAGGTTTCTCTCTAGGGGGAAGATTAGTTTTGCTAAAGTCGGTTTTGGAGAGTATCCTTATGTTCTGGACGTTGATTGTAGTAGTGCCAAAAGGAATCCTGACCGAAAAAAATAAATATATTAGTCTTCAGTTTTTATGGTTCGGTTCACACAGAGCGGGTGGCATTCCATTGGTAAAGTGGAGTCATGTGGATAATCCCAAATATCTTGGAGGTTGGGGAATATAAAATATCTTTATGTTTTCTTAGTCCTTAGCATGATTTAGTCTTTGGAGGCTTACTCACAATAACTCTCTCTGGGGTAGAGTTATGAGATCCAACTATATGTAGAACATGTCAATGGAAGATTGGTTCAGACTCCCAAGAAATTCCTTTAAAGGTTCCATTGTTTGGAAGGAATTAGTGCAAGCCTTCCCTTTGGTAGGGAAATGGATGACTTGGATGATTGGAAACAACAAAAAAGTTAGAGTTGGTGAAGATCCTTGGATGGGAGCCGAAAATGATTATAGGCTCTCGACTCCTCTCATTCAATCCCTTCACTCAACTGATATTCTCACTTTAGAAGATGCCAAATCTCAGTGTCCCAAAGCTATAGGGAGGTTGGGATGGAGGTCGATGGATGCATTGGGGCTGACATGTATCGAAGCAGAAGATTGGAATCGATATATAGGTAAATTAACATCCAATTATATCAGGTTAAAATAAGAAGAGGAGGATGTCCTCTGCTAGTCTAAAAACTCAACTACATGGGAATTCACAAAAAAGTTGGGATACCGAGCAGACATGGAAGCATAATTCATTAGAGAGAAGCTATGGCTATGGGGTATCCTCTGAAAACTTAATGCTCCTTTGAAGAGTAAAATCATCATTTGGATTGCGATAACCAATAAGATCACGAATTGGGATAATGACGTCAAAATGGGATGACATGGACTAAATAAATGTTCACTTTGAAAATATAATGAGGAATCATCTTCTCATATTTTTATTTGTTGTTTGTATAATGTGCAGGTCCTAAGGCATGTGAAAATAGAATTCAATCATAAATCCTCATGGTCCCATGGGAGAATCGAGGACTTCCTCAAGAAATGGCTTGCGGAAAATCGGTAAAGAAGCTAGAAGGGTTCCCGTGTATATTGGTAAATACCATCCAGTGGGATTGCAACAATAGCATTTTCAAAAATGAGGATATACCTCATGGAGTAACAACCAACCTAATTATCAAATTCTCCAAATATTTTTTGGTGGATCCCAAAGTTAAAAATCCTAGATGCCTGATCATGCCTAATATAGACTATGATATACCTTGGGGATTCTTTGACGGAGCTAGTCAGGGCCATTCTCCATTCTGTGGGGTAGGAGCAATAATGTTCTTGAAGTAGAATCATTATATCCATATAAGGAATGCCTCAGGAAGAGAGAAAAATAATAGAGTTGAGTTCATCACTCTATGGACATTGCCACATAAAAGGGTCAAGTAAATTATAGGTAATGGGTGATTCCAAGCTAGTCATCGATTGGGCTTCCCAAAAAGTTTCAGTGGTGGAAGTTCGGCTTGAACCACTTCTATAAGATATCTTGGATTCTCTTCAGTCCTTCGAGAGGCTTTATTTCAGGCATATCTACAGGGAGCTAAATGTGAACGTAGATGAGCTTTCAAAGAAAGCATTATCTTTTTTTTTTTTTAATAGAAACAGTTGGGATTTTATATTAAAAAAAGGAGTAAAAGATTCCCCAAGATACATAAGGCAGAGTAGTGGACTATCTGTTCTTCTCCTGAAAAACTGGTTGTCTTTTGAATACTAAATATGCTGGTGGAACCAATCCAAAAGGAACTGCTAATTTGCCATGTGAAAATGGCTACATAAGTGTACAAAATTAACAAAAAAATGCAATTCATCAAAAAACCTGTCTAATGATTTTGGAAAAATACTGGTTCCTCTTGAGGATTTGTTGGATATGCTGCTGGATTAGCCTCTTGGTGGTGAATTCCTTCTGTTGGATTTGGCCAGACTGGAACTAACGTTGGCGCAGGAGGAGCCAAAGGGTGTTCATTTCTTTTTACTGAGTGGAAGGTTGACATAAGCCTTGACCCAACTGAGTCATTAGAATTCAATGGTTGCTGAGGATGATTTAAAGGATTTACTAGTTGTTGTGCCATTTCTCCAAATTGCGTCGTATTTCTGTTGATCCCTCGAAGTGCAATTGCTAACTCTTGGTTGTGCATGAGTTCTTGCTGGTGAAATTGACCCTACAAATTAGCTACTTCCTCCTGCAACCCTTGATTTTCCATTTGAAACTCTCTGAGCCAAGAGTCTGTTCGTTCATCCACATTCCTGACGTCCACACACAAAGAGAAATTTTTTTCCCTCAATTCCTCCAAGACACAGGTCGGGAAAGAGAAAGGAGCTCTGGATCTCCGCCACATGATGGTGAGATAGCACATAATCAGGCTGCCCTGTATTTCGCTGTAGAAGTGTAGAATGCAAGCGGAATGGGACAAACCATAATGCAAGTGGAATGTCCTACACTTCACTGTAGAAGTGCAGAATGTAGGCATGATAAGACAAAATTGCAAGGGAGGAAGCATCTGTGTACTCTTTATGGTACAGGGAACCATAATTACCCACGAGCCGACGATAATTCACATAGAAAAGAGTGAGGGAGGTGACGCCATGGGAGTTGGGAAGGGTGTCATAGAGTATGAGTGAAGAGCCAAGAGTTTAATAGGGGGAACAA
>ML780377.1:199711-210279 GCA_009831015.1 Picea engelmannii
TATACCAATATAAATATATATATATATATATATATATATAGAAAAATAATTACCTTAATGAAGGTATGCCAATCATGTGTTTTTACCCCACCAAATTCACCTTTCTTTGTTAAGATATTATTTATGTTTGAAGAAAAACCCGTAGGAAATTTTATTCTCTGAATGACCTCTTTTACATCATTGCTTTGTTGCTTTGTTAATAACCAGGGAAGACTATTTCGATCTCCGTCGCTATTTGATTGGATCCCACTTTGCATTGCATGATTGGCTTCCTGAATGTCACTACAAATATTGATGACTTTTTCTTTATCCCTCCTACCATCTATGATTCACCATAGTGTTTCTGTCACATTCTTCCCGATATGCATTGTATCAAACAAATGAGCTATTTTTAGGTCCTGATAGTAGGGAAACCTCATGAATTGAGAGGGATAACTTTTTATTCCTTGTGGGAGCCCATTGTTAATACCTTCACGACATTGATGAAGCATAAAATAAATTCAATAAAATAAAAATTCATAACATTACATATACAACATTACATAAACAAATTGCAATATACCATCTCGACGACTTTTGTTATATTCCAACTTCCATAGGTGAGGTGTCATTCTTCGTGGTTTTAATCCAATCTCTTCTTTCCCATTGAAAAGATGTTTTTCAATAGTACGATACCTATGGTTCTTAGAGAGTAAGTGCCTATACTCATCAAACACCTCCTTTCATAAATTTTTTGAACGCCAAGATTTGATCTTAGGACCACAAACTGGACATGCAAATCTACCCTTTGTTTGAAGACCTGCAAAAGTTGGATTAATAATTATGTCAATTATACGAAGGGGATTATTTTAAAAAAAATGCAGCATGGTATCTTCAAATAATTATATACTATAATTAAAGTGAAATGGATCGTTACATACCACAAAAATGTGTTAGTCCTGGGGCATCATGAATTGTTCATACAAGTATTCCACGGAATTGAAATTCCTTTTGCCTTATTGGTTTACAAATGTCATACATAGTGATGCCGACCCATAACTTTAGTAACTCATCGATGAGAGGCTCGATATATACATTCATATCTTTAACCTGGTACTTACCTAATTGTTTGAAATTATACATAATTACTAACGTGATGTGCATATATAAGTAAATAAATAAATACAAGATATTATGCAACAAGAAATACAAATGAAATCTTACATTCAGAAAATTAATGATAACATTACATACCTGGAACAATCATTGTCAACATTATGTGCTCCCTCTTTATTGACATCCAAGGAGGAATGTTATTGTTGATAACAAAAATTCACCACACTGAGTAAATAGACCTGAGCTCCCCAAATGGATTAATACCGTCAACGACCAATGAAAGCCTAACATTACGAGGTTCATATTTAAAAACTGGCCATTTTTCCTTAATTTCCTTAAATGCATAACCATCTGCAGGCATTCGAAGAACACCATATCCACTTCTATTACATGCATGGTAATCCATAAACTGTGCTATGATTTCTCACCGGAGCAGTCGTTGCAAACGTGTAATTATGGGAATATGACGAAGAACCTTACGAGGCACCTTTTTTGTTAGTTGATCAGTTCGATATCTACTGGTATGACATTGCGGGCATTCTGTTTTCGACGCATGTTTTCCATAGTATATAATATGATCATTGGGACATGCATCTATAGTTTGATACTCCATTCCAATTTCTTTCATAATGGCATTTAAATCTCGGTATGTGCGAGGTAAAATATTTGACGATGGTAACATAAATTCACCTAACAATCTATGACATAAAAAATAAGTAATTAGTGTAAAGAATGTTATAATTTGTAAATATTTAATTCTTATTTCAAACATTAATTAAAACTAAAAAAAAACAAAAAAAAATCAACCTTTATGTATACGTGATGATGAACCATATTACATACCTTAGGATCTGTGTCATACAACTCTTTGACAAACCATTCAAAACCTTAAAGTTCCCCAACAATAATGTAGCAGAAAGAAGATTTACTTTTGAACCTTCATAAAGTGGGTTTTCGGCCTTCTCTAGCAGAGGTACGTCAAGATCACCAATGTCCTCATCATCATCCTTGTCCAGTTGAGTGAACAAGTCTCAGATCAATTCATTTGTCCCATCATCTTCAACTATATTGTTATTATTGTCATATTCTTCCATAGGATCATTAACTTGATCTTCAATATTCAACACTCCAAATTCCTCGACACCTTGTAGTACAACATCATTTTTGCTAGTACTTGGCGCGTTCGGACGCTTAGGGGGCCAACCTTACTTTATAATTACAAACAATCATGCAAAATTAGTGTACTACATAAGAAATATTTAAATAATATAAAATTTTATAAATACGATCAATATAAAGATATAATAATGAATATATAGTTTACTAAGGGACGATATTCGTTTGGTCCATCTTCAACGTGCCCATGGGTTCTGCAATGTCTTACAACTATTTGTATTAAAATTCTTCTGACTTTTGTGCTCCCGCATTTAGCGCAAGGGCAATAACATCTCTCATCACCTTGTCCATAATATATCCACATTCTTCACCACAACCAAAATATTGAGACGATTATGTTATAAAGTTCAGTGATGATGTGCTAGATCTATTCAATTCTTGAAATGCAATAGAACAAACCATACAATATATTTTACCACATAAGCTTCAACGCTTCACCATAACCAAGTAACATAATCAAACGACATAATAGAAATAGGGCAAGAGATCAAGTCACATATAAGCATGGAAAAATTAGCATGTTCACAGATGACATAAAATCTACATAAACGTATAAGGTTATAAAATATAAAAGGAGACAAAAGAAAAAAAATATTTAACTAACCTTCAAAGTTTAAAATCCTCTTGCACGCCTTGAACAATGATCACAAAACTAAGCTCTGTAGATCAAAGATCAGTTTGATCTCTTAATCAACAAGCAAACATTCACATAAAAATGAGGATTAGCAGAGCTATAACACATAAAAGATGTCACAACTATAACAAATTAATCGAAATTCAATTGGAATTAACTAATTTATAGATTTGTCATCGTCGGAATTCCGACGACTATAACCCTAAATTAAGGTTGACCATTTTGAAGTCAATGGACATTATGTTGACCTAAAACGACTATATTAAAGTGTCAGAACTGGGCATTGTACTTCCGATGACCTTAGAACACGTCGAAAATCCGACGTTATCGGGACTAATTTAAAAAAAAAAATAGTAAAATTTCATTTTTAAAATTTTTTTTCGACAAAAAAATTGATTTTACCACAATCGTTGTAATAGTTCGTCAATTTTTTATCCTATATGTAATAGTGTTTGATTTTCTAGAGTTACCTCGAGATTCCAGATTTGATCATCCCAAAGAGTTTCTGTGCCGCCAGAGGCACCTTGAGAGCTTACAACTGATCCAACAGTGGTTTTGAAAACCTTTTTTGTCGTTTCTAGAATAATTGACGCCTCCAATTTGGTCTCCTCAAGGATGATTACTGAGGGGTTGGCCATAGTTTTTAGATCTCTTAGGGCGTCAACTTTGAATTTGATGCAAAAGCCCCTAGATTTCTAGGAAAGAAGATTCATTGACGGGGGGTGGAGGAGGCCCGATTTCCATGAGTCGGGAGGTCCGATCCTTTAGTTCCTCTATTTCTTGTTGAAGTATAAATGGAGTTTTCTATAGACTGTTGCTTGTCTTGTGCCTTTTCTTTTGATTTTTTTTCTTCTCTGACTTCTTTATTTGATCTTCAACCCGACTTTCTAGGTTTTTCTGGTGGGAGTTGTCCTTCCTCCACTTCCTGGTTGTATTGTGCTTTTAAGGGGGGTTCTTCATTTACTTGCTGATCCACTTCTTGTGTGTCTTTGTTTGAATATTCTGCTATTCTGTCTATAGATGGGGAAGAAAAGGAGATAGGATCCAACATAGGCACCGAAGGAGGGTTTTTCTTTGATGAGGTTTCGCCAAGGGGTTCAAAGGAATTTTGGTTGGGAAAGAGGGGGATGTTGGAGGGGTTGGGAGAAGATTTCTTAGGGGGGGATTTGGGAGGAGGGTTTTGACGAGAGGGCCCCAGATTGGGGATAGATCCTAAGGACCCAGGGTTCGAGCCTGATCCTTTACCATTATTGGCTTTCTTTCTAACCTACTACCAACCTTCCTCTTGTTGTGTTGCATCAACTTCTTGAGTTTGTTTGTTACTGGGACAATTTTTAGAAAAATGACCGTATTCGTGACATGACTTATATTTGAATGAGAGGTGCTCATAATATAGCTTCTGAATGTAGGTCTAGTCATCTAATTTTAACTTGATTTCCTCCTGGAGCCCTTTTTCTAGATCTACTTCAACACAAATCCTAAAACACGAGTACAGACTAGTTTTAGGTTCAGTCCTATCAATGAATTTTCCCAAAGTGTCACCTATACTTTTTAGGACTTTTTCACCACAACAGTGAAAAGGAAAGTGGGGAAGTCTCACCCAAACCGAGACAACTGATGGAATGCCATTTTTTGGGTAAAAATATGAAGTCCATTTATTTAGGTATAACCCTCTTGGGCCAA
Organism: Picea engelmannii; assembly: GCA_009831015.1. NCBI lineage: Eukaryota > Viridiplantae > Streptophyta > Pinopsida > Pinales > Pinaceae > Picea > Picea engelmannii. The sequence goes on from ML780377.1 coordinate 204,300, forward strand.
AGACGTAAGGACCATTTCTGAAAATGAGATCTCTATCTACTTTGTGCTCAAAATAAAAAATATAGAAGCACTTACCATAGAAGAAGTCATTCATGCGTCCCTGTACCAATGTATTCCATTTTCGCTAATCCAAAGATCGATCTGACAATGTGAAGTCCATAACCCCATGAACAAAGCTACTAGTTCTCTAGAGGAAAAGAAAAGAGCCTTTCTTCTCATTGCAATACACAGGATATTCACTTCAGGGATCTGCTCCAATTTTTTCACGAATTGGGAGGTGCTGGGGCACGTGGGAGGGTTTCCTAGTGAACCCACATACGCCTTGAAAGCTATGACCTCGTCGAGGAAGTCTGGGGGAGGATCCAGGTCTGGGACTGACGAAGCCATGGAAGGGTTGAGAGAGGGGGTCAAAGCAGGGAGGCGATGGGCTAGGGTTGCAGAGCATTCAAAAGTATGTTAATTTATTTATAGAAAGAATTATCTTTACTAGTTGGGACCTTTGGATTCTATGAATTTGTAGATTGAGAGGAGGTAGAGTTAATGGAGTTTCAATTATAATTCTCTTTTTTTCTGTATATGACAAATAGTAATATGATGATAAGCATAGAAGGATGATAGTGTAACACCTTGTTTCCCCCAACTTGTAATTAATCATAAAATAGGATTTCTATGCTGAGGCATGTGGAAAATATAAATGTATTATTGTTTGATTTGCCAATAACTGACTATGGGGGTGAAGCCTTGAAAGTACTGACCATGATATTACTAGAGGAAGAATGTGAAAACTATACGAGAGGGTTCAATATACCAAATAACCCTAAATTTCCCTTGATGAGGATGACAACCTCCTTCAGATCCCAAGGAGAGAAAAACAATTAATGAAGAAAGGACCAATGGTTGAATTATCAACCACCCCCATGAATGGGAGCATGGTCTAGCTGCAAAATGTCAGCCTGAAGTACCACACATATTTGTAGACCCGAGCTTCCTTCTGAAAAAAGGAACGTGATGGGTCAGCAACCTTCCAAAATAAGGAAGGTAAGATAGATACATGGGGGGGACAACAAAGAAGAGATAATATATGAGAGTGCGAGCTCGTAAGGGAGAAGCATGGAGCTCTCCAGGGGATAAGGAAGAGAAGGTCGCGAGCTTGATGCAGGGAGAGCATCTAAAAAATATCGTTGAGGCCATAATAGAGAGAGATATCTGAGAGTTGCAGAGAACATAACCCGAGCAGAAGTTGAACAGAGAAAGAATCCTTGAGAACCATGAGAGTTCCCTGGTGATATCATGGCTTGGCACGGGGGTGGACAAAGTGATAAGAATGAATGCCTCTAAGCCTATGGTTGGGTGGAAGGACAAACACCCACAAACAGTTGGTTGGCCACCACCTATAATAGATAAGTAATTGCATATTTTTCATATTTAAGTGGTACTGTGAGTTAAAGTTGGATATACTATGAATGTTGAAGGGAGGGCTATGTTTTCTTAATAATATATATTGTATTTCCTTCTTTGTATCTGCCTGCATGTGAAATTAGGCGAGTAGGAAATTGTATGAATTGGACATGTTTTTATACTCATAAATGTTTGCATTCTGTGGTGGTTTAAGCCAGAGCCATGAACTGTAAGTTCTTCGACCTTAAGTATAGTTTCATGTACGCATGACGAACATGAGTCCCTTGGAGGACGGAGTGGGCTAAGCTCATGAGAGGTAGTGCAGATACGCACGGTCCCTCTACAAGGTAAGCAGAAACCCATAACCACTTAAGTCCTAGACCCGATGAAGGAGCGCAATAGTTGCACTGAAGAACCCCTCTATGTGTTAAGTCTAGGAGAAAGAGCGTAACACTCTTCAATCCTTCATAACCGACGAAGCTCGGGAGGGATAGAGAGAGATTCAAGTATCGAAAGGGAGTATCCTTCGTTTGGAGGAAGACCCGTGCAAGTAGTTCCCTAGGCCAACACTCATCGGAAGTATTGAAGACAACCAGTTGAGGGTTGGTCAAAGCGCGAGGAGTGCACGCAGAGAGGACTTATTTCAAGTCCTAAAGCTTAGGAGAGACAATGTCTTTAGAACGTGGGTGAGACTCATCATGTAGTGGCATAAGATGGAGCCACGAACTATGAGTTCACCAACCTTGGGCGTAGTTCATGTACGCATGTCAACCCTCTTAGTTGTTCTGAGTCCCTTGGAGGATAGAGTTTATTAAGCTCAGAAGAGATAGCTTGAAGCTACATGTAGAGCGCAAGTTTGCACAAATCCAAGGTCAAGATTCATTGCCAAATCTCAAGAGGGAGAACACAGATGAGACCTAAAGTCATAGGGCTCACAGAGGAATCAAAGGTCGAAGCCTTCGACACTTAGAGAATTCTTCCAAGATGGGAGAAATTTCAAGCTCACGAGGAGGAGCAACAACAACCGTCTGATCGGTTGTAGAGAGGATTCTGGACTGTTAGATCCACGTCCAAGCAGAGGAGGAATGAGCACAGGAGGAGATCATATATGAGCTGTCAGATCTGGGTGAGTGGACCAACAACCGTTGGATCCATAATAGGTGCACACAGTTTAACTCTTTTCAGTTGCATAGGAAGGTGGACTTTGCAAAGTCGTGAAGTCCTGACATCATCAGACCCGTCCATCGGAAAGGACCCATGGTAGAAGATCAACATTTCACTAACTTGCAACTCAGAGGAGTCAGCGGGAAGGTTCATGAGAACTCGCAAAATGCAAACTCACGATAAGATCCCAGCCGTTGGATCGAGAAGAGGAGAAGATCTGGACCATTGAAATCCACGTCTAGACAACGTGAAGAGAACGCAGGAGGAGAATACATTTGAGCCATCAGATCTGGAACGTGGACCAACAGTCGTTGGATACGGAGGAAAGTGCATGAGAGAAGTTTTGAAACCATCCTGTTCATCCATCAAGGAGGACACGTGGTGAAAGATCATCATTTCGCTGACTCGTAGAGAAAGAAGATAAAAGAACATACTGTTCGAACTCGCGATGTGCGAAATCGCAATTTGATTGTGGTCGTCCATCAAGGAGGACATGTGGCGAAAGCTAATCATTTTGTTGACTTGCGACTTGAAGAAGTCAAAGAGAAGAGTCGAGAGAATTCACGAAGTGCAAACTCGCGAAAAGATCATAGCCATTGATCGTTCTGAAATCATCAGGACTGTTTGTTACCAAGGAGGGCATGTGGCAGAAGGTCATCATTTAGCTGACTCGCAGAGATGAGAAGTCAAAGAGGGAAGCCATGAGAACTCATGATACGCGATATTCCGACGCGCTTTAGAGTTAGGCCTCGGGTCATAGTGAGTGGTCACATGGATGGAGGCCAAAGGGGGAGCTAAGGAATCATTATCCCTTTTCGGAGCTCGAGAGTTGGAGGAGTTGGGGCGCCTTGCATCGAAAGTTATGAAGTCGTGAAATACGACACGTCGTTTAGGATTAAGCCTGTGGTCATGGGAATGGTCACGTGAGCGGAGGGAGGTAACGATCGTTAAGCCCTTTTCGTAGCTCGGGAGTTGGGGAGTTAGGGGTGGCTCATATGTTAAAGTCCCGACATGCGAAGTCTCGAAACGCTTTTGTGTAGGCGCGCAGTCACAGCCCATGGTCGCGTGGAATAGAAGCTCACGCTTGGTGCTTAGTCACATAGGCAGAGTTTCATAAAAAGGATCTGTGGATTTTTTCGTGAGATTCCAACAGGGAATCGAAGAGCTTCTCCATCTCAACAGAGTTAAAAAAGATCCTTGACCAGGAGGACTAGTTACTTGACCTTCCAAATTAGGAACCATGAATGGAGTTCCTGTCCTTTAAGAAAATAAAATCAAATTTTTTTATGCCCAATGTGGGTGTGTTACAAAATGGTATCAGAGCATGGTTACAACACTTGGCCTGATTGGGCTCATGCACGAGTCGCGTAAGGAGATATTATTATCTGCATTTACTCATTGAGGAGAAGGACTACAGATTGAACCTGTGATTTTGGGAATTCTTGTTGAATTTCAACAGAAGAATTTCTTTAACCCTTTGTCAAAGTGATAACTACTGTTATCGGAGTAGGGATATGCTAATTAACGTTTATAATAAGACTTGAATGTGGATAGTTGAAGGTGGAAGGGTTCTGTCAAGGACAACTGAAGCCCAAAATATGGATGACCTGGTGTTCGTAACACTGCTTCGAAGCATGGGCAGTTGGAACTCCAGGCACTAATGATGGTGGATTGTATGATGGTTAATACCTTTGTGGGCTTAAAGGAAATCTGACAGGATCATGTAGGATCCTTGGCAGTATAATTATTGCGTTATATTAAACTCACGGTATACAACTCCTCATGACCAAAGGAAAGGTGAGATGAGTAAAGTCTTATAGAAGTTGAGGCAAGAAAGTTTTCTTTCCAGTTGCTATAGTATAAAAGGGAAAGTGACCCTGGTTGGTCATTGCTATAAAGAGAAGGCAACACCATTATGATTTATAACTGTGAGATTAGTCATGTAAGCGACTGCAATCTCTAACTAAAACAACACTAATAATAAAACCAAGCTAGTATGATGAATACTTAGTTGTGTGTGTATGCTTGAGTGCATGGATCTAATGCATTGAGAAGATTCTTGATATGAAGCCTGATATTAATAGCAGTTAGATACGAATGATATCAAATGTGCAAGTGATGCACATGTATGATGTAAGAGTATAAGTATACTAAAGGCCCAATATTTTTACCTTGATGAGTGAAATGTGAGGCAAGCTTAGCACTTGCCAAGATTGAATGAATAGTAGAAGAATACCATGGTTGCATGGTTGACTCCATTATGAAGAGTCATGAAAGTTATGTTTTGAATGATAGCTTAAGTGTAAGTTTTAAACCTGTGAAGTAAAGCAATGCATATAGATTCTTAAGCAATATAGAAATTAATCAATCGCTCATACACAGAGTACACAAAGATTTTATATTGGAAACCCTCAACCGGGAAAACCTTTCTTATTTTCATTATATCAAATTTCACCATTCGCCATACAATATATACAATGTTTTTAGGTATTCCATAGATACTAAAACCCTAATCCCTTAATCTGAGATTAATTTACAAATCCGCTAAAAATAGCAAAATCTGCTAAAAATAGCAAAAACCACCCCAAAATTTTTTTTGGGGCGCTGCCCCGAACCCCATTGGCCCCGGGCTACCACCCAGTGCCGAATGCTGCACGTAACCAGGGGGGGGCATACATGCAGACGCAATTGTCGTATCTGACTCACCCACCCACACACACATGCAAAGAATATAACACATACCAAACATTCTCCCACTTGTTGTTTTCTTTACATCCAGGGGTCCAGGGGATTATATAGTCAACAATCTAGGGCAACAATGCCCATTGTTACTCTACACCAGGATAAATTTTTTGTGCTCACAGACTTTGTCAATGAATCTGCAGCATTCTTCAAAGTGTCAACCGTTTCTAGCAACACCTTCTTTTCCTCAACCATGTCACTCACAAAGTGATACTGAACATCAATATGCTTTGTCTTTGAATGATAAGCTGGGTTCTTTGCCAGGAATATTGCACTCTGACTGTCACAGTCTAATCTCACTGCTTGTTGTACCAACCCAATACCTGAACACAATCTTTGTAACCATACTGCTTCCTTGCTTGCGTGAGTGGCTGCCATGTATTCAACTTCTGTAGTTAAGAGTGCCACTACAGCCTGTCTTTTGCTCATCCAACTGATTGCTCCTCCAAATAGGTTAAACACATACCCACTTGTAGATCTTCTGCGATCCAAATCTCCAACCCAGTCTACATCAACAAATCCATGTATGTCCGCCACTCTGTCCAATCCCAGTCTTCCTTGGTAGCACAATCCATAATTGGTGGTGCCACGAAGATACCTGAAGACCCTCTTTACTGCTGTCCAATGCTCCTTCCCTGGTTTTGACATATACCTGCTCAAAACTCCCACTGCATGT
>ML780377.1:242798-253111 GCA_009831015.1 Picea engelmannii
ACGTGCACAGACTTATACATGCGCACGCACACACACATGCACACGCACGCACAGACACACACATACTGTTGGAATACTGAGAGGGGGGGGTGAATTAGTATTCTGTAATGTCCCCCACCTCTTGATGAAGAGGGTTGGAGAGACTTAGTAGTCTAGTCATCCCCACTAGACTATAGTCTCATGCACTATGGGGAGAACTTAGCTAAAAAACATAAGCTAAACTAAACATTATAATATTAAGTTGACATGGAAAAGAAAAGGTAACTCAATGAAAGAATAGAACACGCGAGGGTAAGCTAGGAGTTAACCATAGGGGTTAACTAGCTCAACATAGAAACATATTGGAGGTATAAAGGAAAGGAAGGGTGCACTCCTCACTCACCTTTGGATTATTATTGGATTTTTCTTTTGGACTCTAGAGCACACCAATTTTGAGGGTTTTGAGAATACAAACCCTAGAGGACAACTCGGTGGTGAAAGATCCCACCTCACCTATTCCAAGCTTGGTCTCGGGGATGCAATACTCCACCCACACCATTCTACAACAACTACAGGTACCATCAACCATCCATGGCAGTAGCAGGACGTAACCTTGGGGGTTTTCAACAAAGGGGGAGCACCATTGAAAGAAGGAGGATTCGATCCAGGAGTTTGAGAAGGCTTTTGGAATTTTGGACACTTGGGTTTTCTCTACAGAGCCTTGGCCATCATCCCTAGTGTATTTTGAGAGAGTTATACTTGCCATTTGATTTTCTGGAGCTTGACAAGAGTTGGAGAGAAGGAGGGCGCTATTAGGAAGTAGATCTGATCAGTTTGGAAGGGAAAAACTTCATATCTCAGTCAGAAACTTCACCAGGGGATTCACCTTGCCCCGATCTATCATTCTAGAGAGTTTCAGATTATTTGGAGGTCTCCATCAACATGTCTGAATTATGGGGTCTCTGCAGTCTTTAGGAGGGCACAACCTAGTTTGAAGTTTCAGTATTTTTAGGAGTAGGTCTTGGTATTTCAGCTTGAGACTTCAGGAGGGGGTTTACCTTTCCCTGTTCTATCATTCCACAGAGTTTTGTAGCATTTGGGGGCTCCCAGCAGCAGGGCCAAAATATTGGATCTTCCCAGCTATCCAGGAGGGCATAACTTCAACTAGGGGGGTTTGGAGTTGACCCTGGAGGTAAAGAAGTTAATATTGTATTGTTCTTCAGCTTGTTATCCAGCCTTGGGAGGCTTGTATCTCCAGTCTTGAGCATTTTGTAGAAGCTCATATTCCATCTAGAGGATTTATCTGTTATTCCTCCATATCTATAGTTTATTGTATCGAGTTTCTTATATTATCTAAATAAAGGTCAAATCTGTGCTGTTTGATTCCATATCTAGTGTTTCTTGCTATCTCTTGTATTTATTTATGATGCATCTTCAGATCTATATTCATATGCGTGATAGCTGAATAAACATACCCTAAATGCAACTCCAAGGACAAATTTGCATACACAAATCCAAACAACATTCAACAAAGATCAGTTAGTGTTTCCAGCAAAACAATTGGCTTGGGAACATTACAGTGGTATTGAAGCGTTGATCCTCCCAGCTAGTCGGGGTTAGCACATGCAAAAGTTCAGTGGCATTTACATGGGCAGATGTAGGAAACATGAAAGTGAGATAGAGGCCGAAATGGAGGGGTCAGGTGAGGACAGTGAGACACAGATCCTAGAAGGGTTCACTAAAGACCTGTGACAGTCCATTAACATGACACAGAGTAACCTTTTACATCACCTACAGGAGAACCAAGAAGCAACACGTAGGGGATAAGTAGATATGATCGAGACCTTGAGAAAGGTAAGTGAAATCCAGGAGAGGATAACACAACTCCTGATGCAGATGAATCATGGGGGAAAGGGCCCAGAGATTTATGCCAACAGAGAGGCTAGTGGGTCTCATGGAGGGACTAGACAACAAAAGGAGCACATTCCCCATTATCACACTGAGGGACAAAGTTTTGGAGGAGGTGCACCACAGGGACATACATATAGCAGGACCACTCCTAGGCCCTATCTACCATCATTCTTGGATAATCAGACACAACTGAACTATCGGGACGAGATTGAGGACAATTTCGATCAATATGTCGGGGAATATATTTCACTGAGTGCAGGGGTCCAAAGGAAAATCACACTGGATCAATATTGTGTGTTTAAATTCAGGGGTAAACTCAAACCATACCACATGAACAACTATGAATTAGAGCACAGGGATGGTAAGATGGAGATCCCATATTTTGATGGATCTTCCAAGGTGACTGCACAAGCTTGGGTGCATAAACTTGACACTTACCTACAAATTAACCCAATGAGAGAGATGGATGCCATCAAGTTTTCCACTATGTACTTGGAAGGCAAAGCTCATGACTGGTGGTACCATGGGTTAACTACACTAGGCCACAACCAGATCGTGGCTTACACAAAGTTTACATAGAGGCTTATTGACAGGTTTGACTAGGGGGATCTAGAGCTACATTTCAGGGAACTCACCCAACTCAGGCAGACAAGGTCACTAGAGGTCTATATAGAGGAGTTTCAAAGGATAAAAATCATGGTGTAGGATGTGTCTCAATTGAGACTCATGATGCTCTTCACATAGGGGTTGATGGAACCCTTAAGGGGTTGGGTAAAGGATTTCAAGCCTACCAACTTACAGGATGCTATATGGAGGAAAAGAGATCTGGGCTTAACAACTAAATCTAGATTTACCCCTAGAACACCTCTAAACACAGGAGGAAGAGATCGAAGACCCCCCATGAACCAAGGGGGGAGAGACCCAAGAGGGTTTGACAGAGGAAGGGGTAGAATGGATGAAAACACTAGAAGAGAATTGAGGAGGAAGCAATTGTGCTATACATGAAAAGAACCTTGGGATCCATCCCACAAATGTATGGGTAGAGGCAAGGCACACTACATTGAGGTAACCTCCGATAATGAGGAGGATGAATATTTTGACCACCTACAAAACATAGAAGCAAACACCACCGAAAATACAGAAGACAAAGATGCAAGTCATGACATTGCAACAAATGAGAAGGCAACATTGACATCCATCAGTGGGGTCCCAAATACAACACCTTCAGGATGAGAGGGGTGTTGCAGGGTCATAAAGTTTCAGTTCTCATTGATGGGGGTGCTTCTCACAACTTCATTGACTCAGCCCTAGTACAAAGAAGACACATACCCACTGTTGAATTTGAAGGATTCAGGGTGGAAGTAACAGGAGGGCGTACTATGCCTCGTGACATGTATATTCCAGGAATGAATATTACATTGGGAAGACATGAATTGGCACAAGACTTCTACGTGATGGAACTTCCAGACACTAATATCATCCTTTGGGTTCAGTGGCTTAGTACGTTGGGGCCAATCACCACCAATTACAATACTATGGAGATGTCCTTCACCGAGGAAAATGGAAAAAAAGTGGTTCTCAAGGGCATGTCAGGAAACACACCTAGGGTGGTCACAAAAAAGCACATGGAGGCCATTTTCAGAAGAGAAGACATTGCATATGCTACTAAATGTAGAATATCAGTGCGAGTGGATAATAAGGGGGAGACTTATTACTCACCAGAGATTCAAAGGATCATTAACAAGCACAAAAAAGTCTTTGGACCCATTCCACCAGGAGCACCATCGAATAGGGGGTTTGAGCATATCATAGAATTGGAAGAGGGAGCAAAACCTGTCATCACCACTCCCTATAAACACCCAATGAATACAAAGATGAAATAGATAAGGCTATCAAAGAACTACTAGACATGGGCCACATTGGACCGAGTTCTAGTCCTTTTGCATCTTTAGTGGTACTAGTGAAAAAGAAGGATGGGACCATGCCCATGCATTGATTATAGGGAATTGAACAAGAAGAAAATTAAGAACATGTATCCCATTACGAGGATTCATGAGCTATTGGATGAGCTTCATGGGGTTGTTTACTTCACCAAGATTGACATACGCTCTGACTATCATCAGATCAAGATGAGGGAGCAGGATGTGCCCAAAACTGCTTTCATATGTCACTACGGTCACTATGAGTTCTTCGTGATGCCATTTGGATTGACCAATGTGCCAGACACATTTCAATCTTGCATGAACCATGTATTCAACAAGAAATTAAGGAAGTACCTCTTAGTATTCTTTGATGACTTGTTGATCTACAACAAGACTTGGGAGGAGCATATTCAATATGTAGAACAAATTTTGGCCATCATGGAAGGTCAATATTTGTATGCCAAGGAGTCCAAATGCGAATTTGGAATGACAAAGGTCCTCTATTTGGGACACATCATTGGGGTAAAGTGGGTACAGGTACATCAAGAGAAGATACAAGCTATACTTGACTGGCCCACACCTAAGACCCTCACAAAATTGAAGGGGTTTCTTGGCATCTATTGCTACTACATGAGGTTTGTCAAAGGATTCTCACAACTTTGTGGACCCTTAACAGATTTGACCAGGAAGGGAGCATTCAAATGGAGCCTAGAGGCACAACTTACTTTTGACAAAATGAAAAAGGTAATGAACGTGCCTAGTATTGGCTCTACCAGATTTTACACAACCCTTCACAATGAAGTGTGATGCCTCCAGGGAGGGAATTGGAGCAGTAATTATGTAGAAGAGGCACCTTATTGTTTATGAACCTCAAAAACTTAGGGGTCCTGAGATTATTTATACCATCTATGACAAAGATATGGTGGCCATTATGCATGCATTGGCTAAGTTCAGGCAATATTTGGTAGGAGCAAAATTTGTGGTGAAGATAAATCACAACAGTCTTAAGTACTTTCTAGATCAAAAGGACTTAAATGAGAGGCAAAAAAAGTGGGTTAGCAAGATAAAGGATTATGATTTTGACATTGAATTCGTCAAAGGGAAGAATAATGTAGTGGCAAATGAATTATCCAAGATGCCATCGGTTTATGCTATGTTCGATATCTTAGTTGACTTGAAGGCCCACCTCTTGGTGGAATACTCAAAGAACCAATTTGCATGTCAATTAATGGATAGAAAGGTACATGATGACAACTTCAGAATAATGGATGACATCATCTACTACAAGGGCCGAATTTTCTTGGTTCCTGAGTCAACCTTTAAGGAGAAGGTACTACAATCATGCCATGATTCACCCATGGAAGGACATCAAGGATTTGTCAAAACATACCGACAGATAAGGGAAAGATTCTCCTAGAAATGTTTGAAGGAAGATGTGATGCTCCACTTCAAGGAATGCACTACTTGTTAGGTAAACAAGGATGAGCACACACTTCCAACATGATTATTACAACCACTACCCATCCCAGAGCACAAATGGGAAAGCATATCCATGGACTTCATCACAGGATTGTCCAAAGCATAGGGTAAAGATTGTATTTTTGTAGTGGTGGTCATGTTAACTAAGTTTGCACATTTTTTTTCCATTACCACAGACTTGAGTGCAGCATAGGTCATGGATTTTTTCTTTAGGGAGGTTTTCAGACTTTATGGTTTACCCAAGACCATTGTGAGTGACAGGGACAATAGATTCATGAGCACTTTTTGGCAGGAATTATTCAGGTTGGTTGATATGGCCTTAACCCCTAGCACTAGCTACCATACTTGAACTGATGGTCAAACAAAAATAGTCAACAAGTGGGTGGAAGGATACCTCCAAAATTATGTATCAGGGAAACAAAAGGTGTGGGTTAGGTGGCTTCATTTGGGAGAATACTGCTACAACACCACTCATCACATGTATATTGGTATGACACCATTCATAGCCTTGTACATTTATGACCCTCTCTCCAATGTAGAGATTGTCTTTGGTGACAATAGGGCTCATATGGTTCAAGATTGGATTCAACAGAGTCAGGATATACTAAGAGAACTGAAGGACCACCTACAAAGGGCACATAATCAACAAAAGGTCCAAGCAGACATGCACATAGTGGAGCGCACATTTGAGGTTGGTGATTTGGTTTACTTGAGGCTCCAACCGTACAGACAAGAATCCATCAAGAGAAGTGGAGAATAAATTCTCCAACCTTGATTCGTTGAACCCTACATGATCAATAGGAAGGTAGGGGATGTGGAATATGAGCTTGATCTTCCATAGGGTGTCAAAATACACAATGTTTTCGATGTGTCATTCTTGAAGAGATCCATAGGCCAACACATCATTCCGATTGAGGAACTAACACCCTTAGATGAAGAAGGGAAATTGATACTAATACCAGAAGAAGTACTGGAAGTTCGAGAGAAGACACTAAGGAGGATAAGAATCAAGGAATACTTAGTCAAATGGAAGAACTTATCCATTGAGGATGCTACTTGGGAGAGTGAATAGGTATTACAAGAGATAGGTTCAGAATTGCTTATGGGCAAGCAAATTCTAGTAGGGGAGACTGTAATGTCCCCCACCTCTTGATGAAGAGGGTTGGAGAGACTCAGTAGTCTATTCATCCCCACTAGACTATAGTCTCATGCACTATGGGGAGAAGTTAGCTAAAAAACATCAGCTAAACTCAACATTATAATATTAAGTTGACTTGGAAAAGAAAAGGTAACTCAATGAAAGAATAAAACACGTGAGGGTAAGCTAGGAGTTAACCCTAGGGGTTAACTAACTCAACAAAGAAACATATTGGAGGTATAAAGGAAAGGAAGGGCACACTCCTCACTCACCTTTGGATTATTATTGCATTTTTCTTTTGGGATCTAGAGCACAACAATTTTGAGGGTTTTGAGAATACAAACCATAGAGGACAACTCAATGGTGAAAGATCCCACCTCACTTGTTCCAATCTTGGTCTCGAGGATGAAATAATCCACCCACACCATTCTACAGCAGATACAGGTACCATCAACCATCCAGGGCAGTAGCATGACATAACCTTGGGGGTTTTCAACAAAGGGGGCGCACTATTGAAAGAAGGAAGATTCAATCCAAGAGTTTGAGAAGGATTTTGGACTTTTGGACACTTGGGTTTTCTCTGTAGGGCGTTGGCCATCATCCCTAGTGTATTTTGAGAGAGTTATACTTGCCATTTGATTTTCTGGAGCTTGGCAAGAGTTGGAGAGAAGGAGGGCGCAATTGGGATGTAGATCTGATCAGTTTGGAAGGGAAAAACTTCATATCTCAGTCAGAAACTTCACTAGGGGATTCACCTTGCTCCGATCTATCATTCTAGATATTTTCAGAGTATTTGGAGGTCTCCATCAACATGGCTGAATTATGGGGTCTCCGCAGTCTTTAGGAGGGCACAAGCTAGTTTGAAGTTTCAGTCTTTTGAGGAGCAAGTCTTGGTATTTCATCTTGAGACTTCAGGAGGGGGTTTACCTTGCCCTGATCTATCATTCCACAGAGTTTTGTAGCATTTGGGAGCTCCCAGAAGCAGGGATGAAATATTGAATTTTCCCAGTTATCTAGGAGGGCGTAACTTCAGGTAGGGGGTTTGGACTTGACCCTATAGGGAAAGAAGTTAATCTTGTATTGTTCTTCAACTTGTTATCCAGCCTTGGGAGGCTTGTATCTTCAGTCTTGAGAATTTTGTAGCATCTCATATTCTAGCTAGAGGATTTATTTGTTATTCCTCCATATCTGTAGTTTATTGTACCAGGTTTCTTATATTATCTAAATAAAGGTCAGATCTGTGATGTTTGATTCCATATCTGGTGTTTCTTGCTATCTCTTGTATTTATTTATGATGCATCTTCATATATATATATATTCATATGTGTGATAATTGAATAAACAAACCCTAAACACAACTCCAAGAACAAACCTTCATACACACATCCAAAAAATAGTTAATAGAGATCAATTAGTGTTTCCAACGAAAAAATTGGCTTGGGAACATTACATATTCACACAATAATACTTTTAACCACAATATATTATCTTCAAATTTATCAGTAGTGTTCAAAAGTTTATCATTAGCATTGGATATATCATCAACAACATAAATGAACAGTGCATAATAAACAATCACATAGACACAATACACTAGAATTTACGTGGAAACCCAAATGGGAGAAAACCACATAATGCTTTCCTATATATCAAATATTACATTCATTGGAAGCACCAACTTCCCAATTCTCCAACTGCAACTGGAAGGAGGCTCCAATTCACTATTTACAAGCTCCAACCCGAAGGAAGCTACAACTCCCTGAATTCTCTAGATCCAACCATAAGGAGGCTACAACCCCTTGATTTTCAAACTCCAACCTGAAGAAAGCTCCACCTCCCTGATTCTTCGACACCAACCAGAAGGAGGCTACAACCCCCTTTTCTTGCCCCATCCTACCACCCTGAAATATAAATGTAGACCAAACTGTCACTACCACAATCATAGTTCATTGATGAGTAACATGGAAATCACATATCAATAGTTTTATAGTTATGCATGATCTTGTGTTGAAAACTAACCTATATCTAGATAAGTGTGATTCTAAAGTGGCAAATGTCATGGACATCAAATGAGAAATGGTATGCTAGGAAGCATTATTATGTTATTTATTCATTGGTTTCCCCAAACTAGATATTCTATGTCAAATCTCTCAGAACAACAACAACATCGCAGTATGGTCAATGAGAGGGTGTTGACCCTAGTTCTATTAGGAGGGGCGAAGGTATTACCCACCGTTTATCCTCCGAAGCTTGGAGTCATGGGAGATTTTTGTTAAACCACTCTCCCATAGATGTGTGATAGTGATTATCAGTTAGTTTCCAGGGAATATTGGTCAAGGTATTTGACACTTCCACTTATGGGTTCTACCCAGATACATGTAAATATAGTTGATGATCCAACATAGTACAATAGAGGAAATGATAGGATGTGGAAGATGGAAGTAGGTTAGGGAGGAAGGGTATTTCAGTGTAGTTGAGAGTGTTTTATTGAATTAAAAATGTAGACTTAGTGCCTTTGTTATGTCCTTTTGTGTATTAAAAGATTGCCTCATGCAATTATAATGATCTTGGGGTGATGTTCAATTTTTATTAAATTGTTTTAAATGATAAATTGTTGTTATTATGTTAGTATAGGTTATTGTTTGATTCATTACATGATTTTTTGAGCATACATGAATTATGCATTAGATGTGATGGTTGTTATCGTTAGTACAACGCGAGCTATGTATGTGCCAACTACACATACATACCTTGCACATGTACACTAGTGTTATTACAATGTATACTAGTTAATACAATATAATATTTATGGTGAGTGTGTTATATTTGAAGTATAATTAAAATGAAAAGATTTTTAATGTTATTAAATTATTTGATTTATTTCAAGATTTATTATATTTTTTTGGTAATAATAAAATATTATTTATTTGGATTAAATTTACATTATATATTGTTAAGAGCCAAACATCAATATAGCATAGAAAAACCTCAGAATAAGTACTCAACGCCTTGAAAAAGAGATAATTTCAGATAATAAGCCTCTTCGAGGGGGCAACCTCTTTTTACCCCACATAAATGTTCAAGTACCTGATGATTCCAAATGAAAATGTCTCCTTGGTATATATAGGAGACTAGGAGGTATAATTACAACTAATGGAATAAAGCCGACATAAATAAAATAACATTACTAATGTAATATGCCCCAGTTAAGGGGTAATGAGCCAATATTAGGGCATAACATGCCCCTCCCCATGAGACAAGTGTTGTCTGCAACGCTTGAGTAACTCTGGATGCTTCTGTATAAAAGACTCATCTTCCCAAGTGGAATCTTTAGTCGGTAGTTTCCTCCATTTAATGAGATACTCTGAAATGGATCTATTCCTCTGCTGACGAATTCTTATGTCAGTGATAGCTTCAGGCTCAAATATGATTTTTACTTCCTCGTCAAGTTCTGGAAATATAGTTTGAACTGAGATCTTGTCGCCTATAATCTTCTTTAAGCATGAAACATGGAAAACTGGGTGTACTCGTGAAGATGAAGGCAACTCCAATTTGTATGCCATAGTATCAATCTTTTGCAACACCTTATAAGGGCCATAGTACTTTGGTGATAATTTATTATCCTTCTTGGCTTGCTTGAGGGACATCTGTTTATATGGTTGTAGTCTTAAAAACACCCAATCTCCTACTTCAAAACTTCTTTCATTACGATGTTGATCTGCTTGTTGTTTCATGCGATTCTGTGCCATGGTCAGGTTGTCCTTTAAGATTTGGATAACTTGTTGTTGATGCTCGATGTGATCTTCCACTGCTTGAAACTTAGATTTTTCTTTTAGAGAAGAAGTGATGGAAGGAGGGTGGTATCCATAGAGTGCCATAAATGG
>ML780377.1:255492-272167 GCA_009831015.1 Picea engelmannii
GTTCCTATGAATACATCAATCAAGTGCTCATCTGGAATATCTGTTACCTTTATATTCAATCTTTGGAATTTCTCAATGTGCTCGATAACTGAACCCTTTTGCTTGAGATTTATCAATTGGCTAAAGAAGGTATTGCTCCTTGTGTCCTCATAGTGTGCTATCATTTGTTCTGTGAAAATTGTCCAAGTGACGAGTGATTTGCGAGAACAAAGCCACCGATACCATACAAATTGACTGGGTTCTAAATATAATGAAGCAATTTGTACCTTTTGTGTATGTGGCACATTATGTAGATCAAATAATTGCTCCATCTGAAGTATCCATGTGATTGGGTCCTTTCCATCAAACTTCCTCATATCGATATTAGGAACGTGGTTGGTCTTCAACCCAAAGTTGGAGTTTCTCCATTCTTGATTCACATTCCTTGTGTCCTCATCATGAATTTCATGGGATGCATTTTCACTTTCAGGTGTCTTCTCTGTTACGAAAATTTTCAATACTTCCATGATCTCCTCTTTTAAACCATCCATCTTTGCCTCCAACTTAGCTTTCATCTCTTGTAGTTCATATTTTGTTACTATCTTCTTTTGTAAATCATTTATGTCCCTACGCATTTCTTCTCCTTCATCAAGAGTCCAAGTAGGATTGTCTGGAGGCTTATTTGGTGTAGAAGTTCCCTTTTTGGGTGGCATGTTGGCCAAGTGTCACTTTTGAACCTTGATTTTGAGGTGGTTCTACTAGACAATCTTTTTTCTGTTGTATCTCCCAAGTTTCGACCCTTCTGGGTATGAAAATTTCTTTTATGTAGTTCTCTGATATTTCTTCTTTGCAATGCCATAGGTTTGATCAAAATTGGATGTGCCAAGTGGAATTTATAGTAACTTCCCCACAAATTTTTTGATTTTTGGCCTTTCCATAAGATCTCACTTGTATAGCATGCCCCCGCACAAAATAATTGGTATAAATTTTGAAACTCGTACCCAAAATACTACAGACTATCCACTATCCAATGAAACCAGTCTCACTCAATTTGGATACTCTAGGAAGAAGTTATGAATGTTTTATCTAGAACGCCTTCTTGAGACTAGTCAATCGGACTAGTAAGATACCCTATCTTCCACAGGGTGTATCTACAAATGTAAGATGAAACAGAAGCTGAAATTTTTACCATAGATACCTTACTAATTTCGGTGAATAGCCTCTGGAGTTCAGGGTCTGAAATGTTACAAAAACATTTTTATAGCAAAAATTCCGCAATGACTCAGTTCAGGATGATTCGAGAACCCTATCGTGCACAGGCTATATATATGAAAGTATAAGGCCTTAGGAGATGAAATTTTAACCCAACGTACCTTGATCCTTCTACTAAATATCCTCCAAGACGTTCCTTCTGAAACGTTGTAGAAAAAAAGTTGAAGTGAAAATTCCAAGGTGTCTCAGATGTAGCAGCGAAACCCCAAGACCTTGAGCTCTGATACCATATGTTAAGAACCGAATATCAATATAGCATAGAAAAACCTCAGAATAAGTACTCAATGCCTTGAAAAAGAGATAATTTCATATAATAAGCCTCTTCAAGGGGGCAACCTCCTTTTACCCCACATAAATGTTCAAGTACCCGATGATTCCAAATGAAAATGTCTCCTTGGTATATATAAGAGACTAGGAGGTATAATTACAACTAATGGAATAAATAAGACATAAATAAAATAACATTACTAATGTAATATGCCCCAATTAAGGGGTAATGAGCCAATATTAGGGCTTAACATATATATATAGGGATTAAATATATGGAACTTAAATTGACCTATCCAACTTAATTTGGTTTAATGAAGTTGATAACATGTTAGGGAATAAATCAAATATACTTGTCAAGTAAGGTTATTTTATTATTAGTTGACCTTTCTGAGAGGGGTATGAATGGAATGGGAGTGAAGGATAAAGGGAACATTGGGGAAAGGAGAGGGGTTTATGAGATTTGGAAAAATATTGGGTTGAAGAGAAGGAGAATCCAAGAAGTGGAAAAACTATGAACTCCGCGAACTATGCACTATGTGATAGACTGAATTTTGAGATACTGATGCATCGATAGGAAAATGTGACTATCTGTCAACTGGAAGAACAAGTCCAGTCCGGGGTTGTCTAAGTAACCCAAGCCGTTTGGTGCAACTTGTTCTGACGGGTTTAATGGCTCCGTTAGCCAATCTAAAGTCCTAAAATAAAGAGAAAGGGATAACTAACTAATGCTAAAAAATATAATCTCTCTCTCTCTCTCTCTCTCTCTCTCTTTATATATATATATATATATATATATATATATACTCTGATGTAACTATTGTAAATGTATTTAAGCAGAAAAAAAACCATAAAAATCTCACTTATAAACAACATTTACAGGTTGCAAGTTTTACTGGAAACTTACGGAATCAATGTAAAAATAATTGATTTTGAGAAGTAGATAAAGAAATCACATTTGAATATTTTTTTTTCTTCTTTCTATAAATTTAACAAAGCTTGGATTAACTAGACTATGAAACACAGATGTACAGATAGTCAAAAGCTGATCTAAACTTTCTGGTTTCACTAATACATAAATGACAGAAATTAGAAACAGAAAGAAGCTAACCTGATGTTAGTTCATTAAATGTGTCCGGGCCTCTGTATGAATCAAGAGCATCCATCTACCACGCCTACGAGATAAATCTGCAATAGACTTATACTGAAATTGTTTTGAATAAATTCATAGAATGTATTGGTAACCGGAGTTTAATAACAGAATAGGGAACACAAATTAATTATGTGATCTTATGATCGCAAATGATTACAGTCAAATAAATCTGAGTGTAACATATTCATTTCATTGTTCAACTAAATATCAAAGAGAAATCTTGATACTCAAATTGAAAAGATGATCATAGTGTCAATATCCGAAACAACAAATCATGAACGATATTTATAAAGTGAACATCCTGAAACATAACATATCAATGAGTCTAAAGCTACACGACATATTAATATACCAAGATTAAATAAAACAAAACATTAATGAAACACCATTTACAAAGGAATAAAGAAAAAATGTTGTACGTTGTTCCATTAAGTCCTGAAAAATCATTCGTCCATCTTTGGTTCCAGGCCAAGATGCCTTCCCTTACAAAATGCAGAGTATTTAAAGTGTTTCTTTGAAATCTCATCTTCCTATCTCCTAGGATAGGATCAGATCTCATGAGACCAAAATATTACAAACATAGAAGGCCTACAACCACTCATAACTGAGTTGGTTTCTTTTCAAAAATTAATAATTTTTTTTCTTATTTACAAAATTAATAGGAAAGAGATACTAATCATCTAAATCGAACATGTTCCACCTTAGAAAATCAGCATCAAGATCTAGCATGCCCTGAAAAGGAAACAAGAACAAGTTAGATAATTTATTAACAACTAACTACTAATTTTTATTTAAAAATGTCTTGAATTCAAACTAATTTTTAGAAAAAGATAAGCTACAGGTTTCTGTAGCTAGTCTAAAATAGTAAAAATTGAAATAAAAAAAAAAAAATCTAATATACTTTATTTTCAAAACAGAAGCAAATAAAAAACATAACAACTATTTTCTATTTCAGTCATTTGACAAAGGAGCATCCGAATTCATGATAGTGGAATTTGTTGAGTTGTTTCTTTTTTAATGATCATATTCTTAGGTTGCTTAATCCTCTTGTTTATAAAACTCAAATCTGAGTTACCCCATTCCTCATGCTTGCGGTTTTTATTCACAATTGATTTGTTAATGAAACCCTGATTCGACTCATTAATAGGAGGGTTTTATCCTTTAATACATCTAAGACTTCCTCCAATGATTTTCTAGACATGAAATCAGACCGTGGCTTTCTCCCAATGGGTTTTGAACTATAGCATAGAGTAGATCTGTGATAACATAGTCTTTTTGTGAATGAACACACAGTTTTTTGACAGTAGGTTTTAGACATGCAAGAGCTGGAGTTTTTATTGAGATGGAGAGGAAATTCTACTATAGTCTCATAAATAGAATAAGGGAATATATAACTTGGCACCCAACAAAACCAATAACAAGTTTGGATCTCTGAGCAAAACAAGCAAAAATGCTTACCTCAGCCACAAAGAAATTTTGATATTTTTCCCTCCAAGGAATGAGATGTATCTTTGAAAATGTATCGTTTCTGAAGAATCTGCCTACTATGAAGGTAAATGACCCCATTTCCGAAATGGGGTTTAAAGCGTTTTGGCTAATTCATAACGGTTTGCTCATAAATTCTCCCGCAAAAACATGTCTATGGAAGACAATTATGGGTTTTTAAAACAAAAAAGAACTCAGAATCATTTGGTTGGATTCACCTCACAGGTGCCATAATGAAATAGGGGTGACTCAAAAAAGTTCTAGGTTTGGATGGTAGGAGCTATAGGAACATATTTGAACGGATAAAATGGAAACAGACCAAGCGAAACCCCTGCGTAAACATAATCTGAACATTGAGGGTTCGGTCTTGATGCTTGAGCATTCCTGGTAATGAAAACCTTGCGTATAGAGCATGAAAAAAACCCTCAAACCATAATGAAAGCTTATTAATTCACTCTGCCAACAAAAATGATTATGTACAGGGTATAATACTTGTGCATTATGGCTAGCGTGAATATAATTGATTTGCAAAGGATTTAAATATACAAACATGTTTATAATTCAAATGTGAATCAACTAAGTGTATAGAAATCACATCAACATTTAAAACACTCCAAAGGTGAGTCATTCAAGTGTTAGACATAGAGTAGATACAAGCACAATGACCCTTTAAAAGAATGCCTTGTATAGGAGTATAATACAAAACTAAGTTTTCATGTTTGATTCATGCTTTCAGTCATGAATCAAACATGAAACAAAAAAAAAAACACAATCTCTAGGGGATCAATGAATAACTATACTAATCTAGTAATCGTAAAAAAAAAGATAATGTTTACAAGAATGAGGTGAAGGAAACTATAGAGAATGTAATTTCCTGTTCACATAATGAAATCGTGTGGGGCTGCCAACAATGGCGACTTACTGGGTGAAGCAGTTATCTCTGCATCACCAAAATTTCATGTTAGGATGATTAAAAAAAATGAAGATTTGAGAAGCAACTGACAACATATCAAGCATGAAAAACTCAGGGGATAACATAGTCCAACATCACATGTGTTTCCGTCAAAAGTGTAATCTGGTATCAGATCTAGATTTTGAGAGGAACAATGTTTATGCAACTGACTCTGATACCGTTGACATAGCCACTACTGCCAACAGGTGTCCATAGCCTCGATAGGGATGTCATTTAACCCACTCTAACACCTCTATCCTATCCAAAAGTCCTCCATTCATGATGAAGAACATATTTATTCATGGATTAATTTTAAAGGGCATACCTGATAATTTTCTTGAACCCGACATTGCTTCACTGCCAACAGGCCTGTTCAATACCCCGATGAAGTTGCCTTGGTATCATGGATGCATTTACCCGCTACCAACAGACTTGTTCATTGTCTCGGTGAGTTTACAAACACTTCCCACACCTTGCAATGCTTTCAACTCTCTGGAATTAATATACAAATTTGCAGAAACTTTATGATATTCAAGAGAGCGGGGTGATAATGAAAAGTTCAGATTTTATCAAACATAAATTGTTCTTATATAATTCATCTGTTTTCTTACAATGATCCTTATCATGATCTGGACACTTAGATTCCCGTTAAGAAACCATCTTAAGGACATGAAGGTATAATCGAGTTGTTTTCTTAAAAACATGGACAACGTTAAGAGTTTATTAATGATAATCGTTATCCTCTCGAGATTTTGAAAAGAAACCATCAACACTGTTTTGAGCAGGAACATTCTTCTGCTGATTTGAGTTTAACAATTTACAACATGGTGCTTTGAAACATAGTTAGTTGTTGCTCTTGGATAAAAAATCTGATTTTCCTTCCACAAATGAAATGATGACACAAACATTATTTTTCAGAAACAAACCAAAAACAAGCAAAATGAAAAGAACCAAAATGAAAAACAAAAACAAAATAAAAAATATTTACAAGAAGGTGGATCTGAAATCATCATGCGAAATATCTCTTGAGAGACTAAAAGAAAATAGAAAAATCCTCATTAATATGAATACAGACCTACTTGTGGCACCTTGGGTTAGGGCTGAATTTACAGTTCAGATTACTTATCTCTTTACTTTTCATTGAAATTTTTTCATGATGATACTGTGTTTTTGAAAAGATGAGAGAAAAGGGTCAAAGTGGACTTCTCTGACAATAGTCATATTATGGTTCTCTTGGTGCACCCACTTGTTTTCATGACTGCATTATTACGAAGAGAAATAGTGAGAAATAAAGCTGAAAGAAAACCTACTCTAACTACTAAACAAATCAGAATACTACGTGAAGTCATGCTTCCAATGTAGCCATCAGAGTAACTCCAATCCTGCAGTAGAAACAAAATCAAATATTACTGACAAGAATGGTAGTGTATCGAAAAATGACAAAAATATATCATACTCACCTTTATCATCATCATTTAAAAACAAGGAAAGCATGATCTTACCATTCCTTTGAACATTCTTTTTGTATGAATCCTCCAACCATTCTGCAATTTTGTCATTATATGGGTTACAGAAATATGAAAAAATGAGATTCTGAAGCTTGTGAGAGTTATGGGGACCTAGCATAACCATCGGCCTAAACTAAAGTGTCCCATCCTCCTGACAATTCTCCAAGTGTTCAATAATTCCTTGACATGGAGGATCTAAAAAAATCATGTCATGCTTACTTCCAAGATATTTAGGTAGAAATAAGGCAAGCACAACTTTATCTTTATTATGAAGATTTTTTATGTATGAATCTTCAAGCCATTCTAAGATCCTGTCATAAAAATTAGGATGCAAACTATGAATTTGATGAAATGGATATATCAATGGGGAATGCATCATAAGAGGATTCATGACATCAATTAGATCATTGATTTGAATGCTTCCTTTGATGATATTGATCGTTTCAAAATGTGAAGCATATACATTAAAATTCAACTAATCAAGGGACGAATATGTAATGTAGAATATTTGATCTCCATATGAATGAGTGCATGGTCTTTTTAAAAAATAAACCCTGTAAAATCATATTGCAAGATGTCATTTTTCCATGCGAGTGATGGAAGTGAAAGAGCATAAAATATGACTTCATAAATGTTATGTTTGGAATTAGTTTCACCAAATTTTGGCATATCGAAAAGATTGGATTGTGGTGGCAAAGTGATCTAGGTGGATATTAGTGGCCACCCACCTTTTCCAAATGGCTCAAAAGTATCAAGTCCACCAAAATCTAAGAAGAGATCGAGATATAAAGAGTAAAAGGAATCAGAAATAAGCACATGAAAAGAATCTCTTGAGCTATGATATTTAGCAATGGTATTCTCAAGACATTTCTCTTCACTTTCCTTAAAACTTTCACTTTGTTTTGGTAGATAATTCAAAACTTTCATGAAAAACATCTAATCTTTCATGTTGATAAGGTACGATTTGAGGATGAAGGTTTAAGGTTTCTCCTTCCAATTGCATATCTACATCTCTAATCAGTTTCATAGGAGTATTAGAATGTTTAAGATGATTTTCGTCACCTAAGTGTTCTTCAATAACTGAATTTAAATATTGATTAGAGCATGAGTTACAAGAATGAGGACATTCACCTTGACCCAGAATAGAATCTTCTTCCACGATGGTCGAGGACTAAAAATACAATGATTCATAGGAAAAACCAATTTGATTATTAGTAAGAACTTTTTCAATAGATAGAATCTCACTTGCTTGTTCAAAATTTTCGGATGAATTCCTCTCATCCTACGAACAAAATTCTTCTCGCAATTGAGTGATAGGATTTGTAACTGCTTCATCATTCATGATTGAATATGACTGGATGAAAGGGACACAAGCATCATAGAGGAGATTTAATATAAATGACATGTCATCCAGATTAAATTTACAAATAACATGATGGATTCTTGTCGAAAAGCCTTCTGAAGATGAATTGCCATTGATTAGCAAAGTCTGAAATTCTTCACATAATTGATTGTAATCATAGATTTAAAAAGAATCTAAAAATTCCCCTACAAATTGAAACCAATAAAAAATGTGATATGATGGAAAAGACTCAAACCAATGTTTAATCCGACCCTGAAAAGTAAAAGAAAACAATCTGCATAAAACTTTTAAATCAGAAATGTCATGTTTGATGCATTTGCACCAAAACTTGTTAAGGTGGTCTTTAGCAGATACATCCCCCCTACCATCAAAGGTGAGTTTGGACAAGCGAGATACTTTCTCGTTGGGAACATCAGGTAATGAGAAGTGGAAAGCATGTTCCAACACAATGATTTGGGGAGCCATGGGGAGATTAAATACATTTGAAATAAAGGCTCCTACAAGGCCAGCTTGTTAGTCGGACCTCCTTCTAGTGCCATTTGTTGACGACAAAATGTGACTGTCCGTCAACTGAAAGAACAAGTCCGGTTCGTGGTTGTCTAAGTAACCCAAGCCATTTGGTGTAACTTGTTCTGACGGGTTTAATGGATTCGTTAGTCATTCTAAAGTCCTAAAATAAAGAGAAAGGGAAACAACATTTAAGCAAAAAAAAAAAAAACCCATAAAAATCTCACTTATAAACAACATTTAGAGGTTGCAAGTTTTACTGGAAACTTACAAAATCAATGTAAAAATAATTTATTTTGAGAAGTAGATAAAGAAAGAACATTTGAATATTTTTTTGTCTTCTTTCTATAAATCTAACAAAACTTGAATTAACTAAACTATGAAACACAGATGTACAGATAGTCAAAAGTTGATCTAAACTTTCTGGTTTCACTAATACATAAATGAAAAAAATTAGAAACACAAAGAAGCTAACCTAATGTTAGTTCGTTAAATGTGTTCGGGCCTCTGTATGAATCAAGAGCATCCAACTACCACACCTACAAGATAAATCTGCAATAGACTTATACTGGAACTGTTCTGAATAAATTCATAGAATGTATTGGTAACCGGAGTTTAATAACAGAATAGGGAACACAAATTAATTCTGTGATCTTATGATCTCAAATGATTACAGCTAGATAAATTTGAGTGTAACCTATTCGTTTCATTGTTCAACTAAATATCAAAGAGAAATCCTGATACTCAAATTGAAAAGATGATCACAATGTTAATATCCGAAACAACAAATCATGAACGATATTTATAAAATGAACATTCTGAAACATAACATATCAATGAGTCTAAATCTACACGACATATCAATATACCAATATTAAATAAAACAAAACATTAATGAAACACCATTTACAAAGGATTAAAGCCAAAATGTTGTACGCTGTTCCATTAAGTCTTGAAAAATCATTCGTCCATCTTTGATTCTAGGCCAAGATGCCTTCCCTTACAAAATGTACAGTATTTAAAGTGTTTCTTTGAAATCTCATCTTCCTATGTCCTAGGATAGGATCAGATCTCATGAGATCAAAATATTACAAACATAGAGGGCCTACAGCCACTCATAACTGAGTTGGTTTCTTTTCAAAAATTAATATTTTTTTTTCTTATTTACAAAATAAACAGGAAAGAGATACTAGTCATCTAAATTGAACATGTTCCACCTTAGAAAATCAACATCAAGATCTAGCATGTACTGAAAATGAAATAGGAACAAGTTAGATAATTTATTAACAATTAACTACTAATTTTTATTTAAAAATGACTTGAATTCAAACTAATTTTTAGAAAAAGATAAGCTACAGGTTTCTGTAGCTAGTCTAAAATAGTAAAAATCGAAATAAAAAAAAATAAAATCTAATCTATTTTATTTTCAAAACAAAAGAAAATAAAAAACATAAGAACTATTTGCTATTTCAGCCATTTGACAAAGGAGCATCCGAATTCATGATAGTGGAAATTGTTGAGTTGTTTCTTTTTTAATGATCATATTATTAGATTGTTTAATCCTCTTGCTTATAAAAATCAAATCTGAGTTACCCCATTCCTCATGCTTGCAGTTTTTATTCACAATTGATTTGTTAATGAAACCCTGATTTGTCTCATTAATAGGAGGGTTTTATCCTTTAATACATCTAAGACTTCCTCCAATGATTTTATGGACATGAAATCAGACCGTGGGTTTCTCCCAATGGGTTTCGAACTGCAGCAGAGAGTAGATCTGTGATAGCATAGTCGTTTTGTGGATGAACACACAGTTTTTCGACAGTAGGTTTTAGACATGCAAGAGCTGGAGTTTTTATTGAGATGCAGAGGAAATTCTACTACAGTCTCATAAACAGAAGAAGGGAATATATAACTTGGAACCCAACAAAACCAATAACAGGCTTGGATCTCTGAGAAAAACAAACAAAAATGCCTACCTCAGCCATAAAGAAATTATGATATTTTTCCCTCCAAAGAACGAGACGTATCTCTGAAACTGTATCGTTTATGAAGAATCTGCTCGCAATGAAGGTAAATGACCCCATTTATGAAATGGGTTTTGCGTAATTCGTAACGGCTTGCTCAGAAATGCTCCCTCAAAAACGTGTCTCTAGCAGGAAATTACTGGTTCTTAAAACAAAAAAGAACTCAGAATCATTTGGTTGGATTCACCTCACAGGTGGCATAATGCAATAGGGGTGTCTCAGAACAGTTCTAGGTTTGGATGGTAGGAGCTATAAGAGCAGATCCGAATGGATAAAATTGAAACAGACCAAGCAAAACCCCTGCATAAACATAATCTGAACATTGAGGGTTCGCTCTTGATGCTTGAGCATTCCTGGTAATGAAAACCTTATGTATAGAGCATGACAAAAACCCTCAAACCATAATGAAAGCTTATTAATTCACTCTGCTAGCAAAAATGATTACGTATAGGGTATAATACTTGTGCATTATGGCTAGCACGACTATAGTTGATTTGTAAAGGATTTAAATATACAAACATGTTTATAATTCAAATGCGAATCAACTAAGTGTATAGAAATCACATCAACATTCAAAACACTCCAAAGGTGAGTCATTCAAGTGTTAGACATAGAGTAGATACAAGCACAATGACCCTTTAAAAGAATTCCTTGTATAGGAGTATAATACGAAACTAAGTTTTCATGTTTGATTCATGCTTTCAGTCATGAATCAAACATGAAGCAAAACAAAAACGCAATCTCTAAGGGATCAATGCATAACTATACTAATCCAGTAATCGTAAAAAAAAGGATAATGTTTACAAGAACGAGGTGAAGGCAGCTATAGAGAATGTAATTTCCTGTTCACATAACAAAATCATGTGGGGCTTCCAACACGATGGCATGTGTTATTCTAGATATTTATGCATGGAGTGATAGGAAATCCCCCAAGATTTCCTAGTGCTAGGGAGTCAATGAGGTTGTTCCTAGTTGGTTCAGAGGTAATTTAATTTTGGGCAATCAAATTTTGAGAGGAGCTAGCTCTATAGGCAGCTAATATACACCGAGGGATTAAAGTGAGTAGAATTAAGAGGTATTATACTTATCATAAATTTTATTTTAATTACTAATATTTTTAATTGAAAAATTATAATAGAATTTTAAATGGTTGTAATCTGTTGGTGCAATGTTATTAGATGAATTTTGATACTAACAGGGAATGGAAATAGTTTAAATTTGAACAGTAAAAAAATCAAATAGAAATTATATTTGATCACTTACACATATCTGGAATAGAATTGAATTCTACAATAGACAAAAACTTTCACACATTGATAGCCATGTCTTTATTAAAATACAATGTCTACTTAGATGACATAATTTAGAATATAGTTTATAACTCTACAACCCTTGTGGATGGTCTTACAGTGCAAGTCTCTTTCATTATTAGACTTGGACATGGTCTATATTGGAAACAAATGAAATCCAAGTTGAATTATAGTTTGTACTTGTTCAATGTGATCCCGACAGTTATGCCATCATGCAACAATTCTAGAAGAGGAAGTGTGGATTACCCTCTTTTGCTAGGATCAATTGTCCCAACATGGAAACAATTCTTTACATCAAACTTTTTAGTCTTGATATTTTGTAGTTTGTCAATAATTCCTCCATTCATTTTCTCAATAAGAAACATGTATAAATCTATTCAAGCAATGTTGAATGATTCACTCACACTTTCTATCATCATGGTCAAGGAATCAGATGATTTAAATGTATTTTTACATTCCCTTACATGTTGGTTGTAGAAAAAATTGAACATTGGTAAGAAGGTTCACCAGATGGTGAATCATTCTTCAAATAGATTTCAATGAAAGAAACACCAGTCCATGATTGAGATCCTTCTCTTCTCTCTCTTGTTTCCACCAAACAACTACTTACTTCATTTGTTAGGTTGACCTCTTTTGCTACTGGAACTCCTTGGGATGGAGATGCATACAAATATTCATCCTCTTTACTCTTCACTCTCCAGACTCTTCTCTTAGCTATGTAGTTTATGGGGTGAAGCACTAGATAAAGTTGCCAACACTTTTCTTCACAATGGCCACTCAATTTACAATGGTGGAAAAATTTCTCGAAACTACTATATGGATATCTTGACATAGTCCTTTTAATTTGTTATTGGTTTGGGGAAGTCTTCTTTCCATTCCTGGTCTAAAAGAAATCTAGCTTGTGGAATATGGCTTGCTTCTTCCAGCATACTTCCTTTCTTCTCATGAAATGAACATGCCTTTGAGTACCAACAACTAAAAACACTATGTCCTTTCCTCTTATAGCAATGACAAACAAGGAATGTCTTGTTTATAGATTTTAACCTTGTACAATAAAATAATGCAAATAGATTCTTAATAAAAACATAAAAGACACAATAGCACACACACACACATTACACATAGATTTTACTCTGGAAACCCAAAGCGGAAAAAAAAACCTATTTAGAGCCACACCTCTAATATTATATTCATCATATATCCATTGTTTACAATAAAATACAATCTATAGGATCACGTGGCATACAAAACTCCTAATCCATTGACCGATATTAGTCAACAACCCTAATTTCTAAACTAGAATTAGAAAACAATCAACGAAAACCATGTGCCGAAAAACCACTAAAATTGGATACAAAAAACACCAATATTTTTTCCAGGGGCGATGCCCCCGAATCCTTGTGTAGGGGAGATCCCACCCCCTTGTGACCCCCTTACATTCCTGACAAAACAAACACACTAGATCTAGTCATGTAAAGAATATAACACATACCCAACATTCTACCACTTGTTGTTTTCTTTGCATACAGGGGTTAAAATGTTACATAGTCAACAACCGAGGGAAACAATGCCCATAGATCCTCTACACCAAGAGAACTTCTCAATGCTCATATATTTTGTTAATTAATCTGCAAAATTCTTCAAAGTCTCCACCTTCATCAACAACACCTTCTTTTCTTCAACCATTTCTCTCAAAAAGCGATATTGAGCATCAATATGATTTGTCTTTGAATGATAAGCTAGACTCTTCGTGTAACATACCCACTACCTAAATTGAATTTTTTCGGTCTTCTGTCAGACTCGAACCCCTAAATAACCATGGAGGCCCAGTGTAAGCTGGCTCTTTCTCTCTCCTTCTCTGTTCCCATGTGATCGTGGGTCATGTTTACGGTTCAATTTGAACGCAACGAATTTTGTATTTCGCGCTTTGGTGCTACAGTAATGTCTAAACGTTCGAATCTGCAACCGCCAAACCCCGGCAGGGCTAGAGAGTGACCAATGGGGACAAATCCCTATGGGGTCAGCAAATGGCCAATAGGAACAAACCTCAAGAGGGGTAGAGGGCAGCCAATGGGGAAGCGGCCCCGTTGCGTGGTTAGGTGGAATACAGGTGGTAGAGAGGGAAACGTGACACGGTGGTCGAGATGACAGGAGGGGCCCTACTTCACATGCCACACTATTCCGGACCCCCCGCCCCCTTAAAGGCAGAATGACAAGGGAGTATGAAATCCACTTGAGTGCTGTTAATCATGATGAGTTAATCTCGACCGTTTGAGAGTTGCGTGTCCAATTCCGGACCCCCACCCCCTACCGCTAAAGGCAGAACAGTAAGGGGGCTCCAGAATGGAACCTCAGCCGTAGATCTGGATGGGTGGACTCTGGCCATCCAGATCTACTCGCCGCTTATCCTAAAGCATAACCACATCCTGGATTAAGTTAATGTCTCATTTCCGCATCTAATGGTCATTACAGACCCTGAGATCCTCCGAAAGAATCTCGTCCGTTCATCGGGGTTTATCGTCACGAGAATCCAGACTCTCGATCACGGAGCTCCCGAACCTTCGATGAGCTCTCTTCTGGCCTTAACCCCTCTTGGCTATGCCCTCTGGTCCATATGACCGCTCTCATAAGACCGCAACCTTATATCCTCCTATCGGGGTTTCGGACTTTCAAGTGCCAAAATGCACTTGTCCCCAGGATCCGTGATTCCTCGAATCCTAACACGCTCTTTATGCACTAGCTCCCCTAGCTAGGCTCCTGGCCCATATGACCACTATCCCCATGACTGCAGTCATCTCACCTATCGGGGCTTTGGGGTATTCAATGTCAAGATGTAATCGTCCTTAGGATTCGTGATCCCTCGAATCCCAACTCCCCACTATACTGACAGCTAGCAACTACTGTCTGCCTATAGCCTGATCAACGGTTGTGATCGTCCACTGGATCAACGGTCCCTGATCTTCCTCGGGGTTCGGGGTTTCAAATGTCGAAAAACATTTGCCCACGGGACTACCGATCCCTCGAATCCTGATTCTCTGCCATGTTGACAGCTAGCCCCCACACAACGGAGCTTTCCTCCTTCTTGTCGGGGTTTTGGACTTCGTGAATCCAAAATGCCCAAACCCCTTGTCACTAGGGTCCCCATTATCCCGATGGCTATAATGCCGATGGAGGACTTCCTATCGGGAATTTCCTTGATGGCTCCGATTGCTGCCATGCGTCCCTTCCAAATGGACGGTCCTGACTAACTCTTGGGGTTTCGAGACTTCTGATGTCCTGGACGCCTCGTCCCTAGGACTCGCGAAATGCCAGATTCTGACTCCCTACAGATCTCTGACACGCGTCCCAAGTGAATGAACGGTTCAGATCGCTCCTCGCATTTTCGAGACTTATGATGTCCCAGATTTCATGACCTCAGGAACTCCGATTTCCCGAATGCCGATATCTCGACTCCTAACGCCTCGATCTCCGCCACGTGTCTCCACTAACGGGTGGTCTAGATCGTTTCCGGGTAATTTCCCATGGGAATTCCCGATATCATGTCATCGAGACTTCCAATTTCCCGATATGTGAAACCCCGATGAGCCAACCCTCCTTTCAGGATTTTTCCTTCTGTTCACAAGCTTAACCCTTGCGCAACTTCTGTCAAATCCGACGGTTGACGGATATCTGCTCAAGATCGGACAACTTAGATCTTTCCTACCTCGCGCATTCTTCCACTACTTCGTGGATGTGGAAAAATCAACGGTCCAAATGTTCTCCTGGACCTTGGGATCTACGATCCCGATTTCCTCGCTGTTCATGAAGATAGAGGGAAAAAGGGGCAAGGTATGTAATGCCCTTGTTACTTTCGTCAATCTAACGGTCGTGAATGACTATGGGTCATCCGACGAGATCTCATTCGTCGATTTATTACTTATCCCTACGCTGCTACCTCAGAACCTTAAGAGGTCATTCCTCCTCATACAGGGTTATTAAGACTTGCCCATTCAAGTCCTTTTTGTAGGTTCTTGGAAAACCTTTCCAAGGAGGGAATCTCTGTGAAGAGATCTATTCCGGGGCATTCCGGGAAACAGACAAAGGGAAACAAACTCCCTAGGATGGACTAGAAGTCTGACTTGGTTCAACTCATGCATAATTAAATCCATTTATCAACATAAGCCACACAGGGTCTTTCTATTATAAGAATATATCTATTATTTCTTATCAAAACACTGCACATACATTCTTATACTGTAATTGTTCATAATTTCATAGTTCTACGAGCATATATATATCAGTATATGAATTTCAAGACGCAATATGTAAAACACTTATTAGAAATAACACCAGAAGTATGTGCAACTCCTGAGAGGGGTGCTCGTTTCCACCCAACCGTAGGCTCAGCGACTCTCAACGGATTTACCACTAGCCACCCCCGAGCTGAGACCACGATGCTGTTGAGACTGCGTCTCTCTGTCTACCAGTGACCAGGAGTGAAGGTTGCAATCCTTCCTCTCTACTTTCACTCACTCTGCATAACGCTAGAGTTCCCCTCGCGTCTTCCCCCTCAATCGCTTCTTCCCCATGCCTTATCCTCTTGCGAGGTTGCGTGTGGTGTGATTACCCTCGTGCTGAGTAGGCCTGATGGCTCTATGGATAGGTGGTTCACCTCCCCATCCCTCATTAAGCCATCAACCTGCTAGCTTGCAAGGCATTAAATTTAGGGTCAGCGAGCCGCATTTGGTTCTCCGGGCCAGTGGAGTCCAAATACGGTATTAATTCTCGGTGGAAGTTAACGCCACCTTTCCAGGTGCCCTCCACCGCCATCGTGGTCTCTTTTTTTGCACATCCCCTCTCAGCAGTCCTGTAATAA
>ML780377.1:274410-286437 GCA_009831015.1 Picea engelmannii
AAATGTCATCAATAAAAACTAGTACAAATTTATCTAAAAATTCACTGAGTATATTGTTCATTAAGCACATGAAAGTGGCAGGGGCATTGGTTAACCCAAATGGCACTACCACAAACTCATAGTGACCATACCGTGTCCGGAAATCATTTTTATGGATATCTTCACCCTTAATTCGGACTTGATGGTATCCCGACCTCAAGTCAATCTTTGAGAAAATAGACGCACCCCCCAGATGATCGAATAGATCATTGATCCTGGGCAAGGGGTATTTGTTCTTTATGGTTACTTTATTAAGTTGTCTGTAATCTATGCATAGTCTAAGGGTGCCATCCTTCTTTTTCACAAACAGGACCGGTGCTCCCCATGGGGACACGCTGGGTCAAATATAACCCTTGTCCATCATTTCTTTCAATTGCAATTTGAGTTCAACTAACTTAGGTGTGCTCATCCGGTAGGGTGTTCTAGACACTGGTATCGCTCCTAGTGTGAGCTCTATCAAGAAGTCAATGTCTCTTCTCGGAGGTAGACCCAATACCTCTTCCAGAAACACATCTCTATATGTTCCTAGGATAGGGTGATCATCCAGGCTTGGTTTAGTGCCTTTTATGGTTTTCAACACCTGTATTGCATATAGGGGACATCCCTTTCGGCAATACTTTCTCATTTGCAGGGATGATATTTGTCTCACCGAGATGGATTTTCAGATCCCTTGGAGGGTTATCCTTTTTCCTTCTCTGCTCACACATTCTAAGGTTTTATGGTAACAGTCCAGTTTGGATTTATGGGCGGCTAGCCAGTCCATACCAATCAACAGGTCGTATGATCCCAGGGGTAATACATTAAGGGTTGCTTGGGTGGGGAATTCACCCAACATTAATTGGCAAGCTGGTATGACCTCTACTACCTTTCTTTTGGTGCCAGTGGCTAACTATACCAACCATGGTTTAGTTTGCTTCTATGGCTGTAGTTTACACTTATCAACAGCTATAGGGGATATGTAACTCAAATTTGAACTAGGGTCAATCAAAACAGACACCAAATGGTTGAAAATTATACCTTCTATTTCCACCATTGAAGCTTGGTGGTTAGCTTGGTTATTATCCAAGGCTGCATAAATCTGCAGCACACTCCTTGCCACATCATTGACTGTGGTAGCTTCCTGCATGTTATAAATTTTTCGACTGTTCTGTTGTCGGTGTGGACAGTCTCTCCATAGATGCTCTCCTCTGCAATCCCAACATTGCAGAGGTTCTTTCTTTGGGTTATTATTCTTTACTGGTATAGGTCCAGAAGTTTTATTTCCATCCACCGAGGGAAAGTTCTGCTGGAGTACACTCCGGGTTGGGAAGTTCATTCTGGGGTTCTTTTTGTAGTTTTTAAATCCTGAGGATTTACTCCCCTTTTTCTGAAATCTCGAACCACTCTTCTGTTTCTAGTCTCCACGAGACTCAGCCCGATGTCCATATTGTTCAAGACAATATGTTGCCTTTCATATAGTGTCTTCTAAGGTCTTTGGCTCGTCAAATTCAATTCGGTTCTGGTATTCCTTGGGTAGCCCACTGATGAAGCGTTGTGCCTTCGCCTTCTCTGCTTTGATGTAGGGTACATATCTCAGTAGGTTGAGGAATTTATTGACATACTCCTCCATAGTGAGTTGTCCCAGTTTGAGTTCATAAAACTCTTTAGCCTTCTCGTCGAAATATCTTTCCGACAAATACTTCTTCCAGAAGTACTTCTTAAACCATTTCCAAGACAGGTCTTCCTCGCAGACCCCTTTCATATTCTTAAGTTCTTCCCACTAGATGGAAGCCTTTCCGTTCAGGTTGAAAGTGGCCACTCGGGCCTTCAAATTCTCGGAAAAATCATGGACTCTAAAATATTTCTTTAGTCCAAGTAGCCAAGCCTCGACTTCCTCTCCCTTCTTTTTCTCACCGTCGAAGGAGGGAGGTTTGGCCTTTTTGAATTCCTCAAATTTATGACTCTTGGAAGTCTTTTGCTTCTTCTGTTTTCTTTGAGAATAGGAACTGGTCCTGCTGTTGGAAGATCCTTCTGAATTGCCAGCTTCCTTCTCAGTGGAATCGTCTGGCACTAGTCCTTTACCTCTGGGGTGGACCTTTCTTGACGTGCTTCTCTCAGTATGGCCACTGATATGACCATGATTCTGCATCTCAGGTTCATGTTGCATTTGTCGCTGTAGGTCGGATAAGCTCTGCAGTAAAACTGCATTAATTTCGGTTTGCTTTTCTTGTTCTTTCATCATCCTTTCATTATCGGCCTTGCAGCTTTGTAATTCAACCATGAGACTCCTCACAGTCTCGGCTAGGTTTGGAGGGGTTCCTATTGCTCTTCTTTCTTCAGACTCTTCGCCTCTATTCTGGGAGCCTTCTCCCACCTCTTGGTGAGTAACCATACTCTGCGTCTGTAGATTCCCACAGGTGATCATCCGCTAGAGTGAAAAAGGCAAACGCTGGATATTAGTCAAGAGTTAAATACATTTTTATAATTTGCACATAATTTATAACTCTTTCACATGCATACACAGTCAGGTTCTCGTTTTTCAAGTTTTTAATCCTAGACAAGAGAGTCAAGTTAGGGGGTTACTCCTCGTAGGAGTGCTTCGAACGGAGCTTATGCGCAACTCGTTCATGAGCCCAATCAGGCTGAGTGTTGTAACCATGCTCTGATACCACTTTGTAACATACCCACTACCTAAATTGAATGTTTTCAGTCTTTTGTTGGACTCGAACCCCTAAATAACCATGGAGGCCCAGCATAAGCTGGCTCTTTCTCTCTCCTTCTCCGTTCCCATGTGATCGTGGGTCATGTTCACGGTTCAATTTGAACGCAGCGTATTTTGTATTTCGTGCTTCAATGCTGCAGTAATGTCTAAACGTTCGACTCTGCAACCGTCGAACCCCGACAGGGCTAGAGAGAAACCAATGGGGACAAATCCCTACGGGGTCAGCAAATGGCCAATAGGAAAAGACCTCAACAGGGGTAGAGAGAAGCCAATGGGGAAGCGGCCCCGTTGTGTGGTTAGGTGGAGTACAGGTGGCAGAGAGGGAAACGCGACACGGTGGTCGACATGATAGGTGGGGCCCCACTTCACATGCCACACTATTCCGGACCCCCCCCCCCCTTAAAGGCNNNNGCCGTTGATCACGATGATTTAATCTCGACCGTTCGAGAGTTGCGCGTCCAATTCTGGACCCCCCGCCCCTACCGCTAAAGGCAGAACAGTAAGTTGGATCTGGAATGGAACCTCAACCGTAGATCTGGATGGGTGGACTCTGGCCGTCCAGATCTACTCGCCGCTTATCCTAAAGCATAACCATGTCCTGGCTTAAGTTAATGTCTCATTTCCACATCTAACGGTCATTACAGACCCCGATATCCTCCAAAAGAATCTCGTTCGTTCATCGGGGTTTATCGTCACGAGAATCTGGACTCTCGATCACGGAGCTCCTGAATCTTTGATGAGCTCTCTTCCGGCCTTAGCCCCTCCTGGCTATGCCCTCTAGTCCATATAACCACTCTCATAAGACCGCAGCCTTATATCGTCCTATTGGGGTTTTGGATTTTCAAGTGCCAAAATGCACTTGTCCCTAGGATTCACGATTCCTCGAATCCCGATGCACTCTTTACACACTAGCTCCCCTAGCTAGGCTCCTGGCCCATATGACCACTATCCCCATGACCGCATTCATCTCACCTATCGGGGCTTCGGGGTATTCAATGTCAATATGCAATCATCCTCAGGATTCACGATCCCTCGAATCCCGACTCCTCGCTATACTGATAGCTAGAAACTACTGTCTGCCTATAGCCTGATCAACGGTTGTGATCGTCCATTGGATCAACGGTCCCTGATCTTCCTCGGGGTTTGGGGTTTCAAATGTCGAAAAACATTTGCCCACGGGACTGCCGATCCCTCGAATCCCGATTCTCCTCCATGTTGACATCTGGCCCCCACACAACAGAGCTTTCCTCCTTCTTGTCGGGGTTTTGGACTTCGCGAATCCAAAATGCCCAAACCCCTTGTCACCAGGGTCCCCATTATCCCGATGGCTATAATGCTGATGGACGAATTCCTATCGAGACTTTCCCTGATGGCTCTGATTGCTGCCACGCGTCCCTTCCAGATGGACGGTCTTGATTAACTCTCGAGGTTTCGAGACTTCTGATTTCCTGGATGCCTCATCCCTATGACTCGTGAAATGCCATATTTGGACTCCCTACAGATCTCTGACACACGTCCCAAGTGAATGGACAGTTTAGATCGCTCCTCGCATTTTCGAGACTTCTGATATCCCGGCTTTCACGACCTCAGGAACTCCGATTTCCCGAATGTCGATATCCCGACTCTTGATGCCTCGATCTCTGCCACGTGTCTCCACTAACGGGCGGTCCAGATCGTTTCTGGGTAATTTCCCATGGGAATTCCCGATCTCATGTCATCGAGACTTCCAATTTCTAGATATGTGAAACCCCGATGAGCCAACCCTCCTTTCGGGATTTTTCCTTCTGTTCACAATCTTAACCCTCGCGCAAATTTTGTCAGATCCGACGGCTGACGGATATCTGCTCAAGATTGGACGGCTCAGATCTGTCCCACCTCGCGCATTCTTCCACTACTTCGTGGATGTGGAAAAATCAACGGTCCAAATGTTCTCTTGGACCTTGGGATCTACGATCCCGATTTCCTCACTGTTCACGAAGATAGAGGGAAAAAGGGGCAAGGTATGTAACGCCCTTGTTACTTTCGTCAATCTAATGGTCATGAATGACTATGGGTCATTCGACGAGATCTCATTCGTCGATTTGTTACTTATCCCTACGCCGCTACCTCAGAACCTTAAGAGGTCATTCCTCCTCATACAGGGTTATTAAGACTTGCCCATTCAAGTCCTTTTTCCAGGTTCTTGGAAAACCTTTCCAAGGAGGGAATCTCTGTGAAGAGATCTATTCCAGGGCATTCCGGGAAATAGACAAAGGGAAACAAACTCCCTAGGATGGATTGGAAGTCTGACTTGGTTCAACTCATGCATAATTAAATCCATTTATCAACATAAGCCACACGTGGTCTTTCTATTATAAGCATATATCTATTATTTCTTATCAAAACACTGCATAGACATTCTTATACTGTAATCGTTCATAATTTCACAGTTCTACGAGCATATATATATCAGTATATGAATTTCAAGACGCAATATGTAAAACACTTATCAGAAATAACACCAGAAGTATGTGCAACTGCTGAGAGGGGTGCTCGTTTCCACCTAACCGTAGGCTCAGCGACTCCCAATGGATTTACCACTAGACACCCCCGAGCTGATACCACGATGTTGTTGAGACTGCGTCTCTCTGTTTTCCAGTGACCAGGAGTGAAGGTTGCAATCCTTCCTCTCTGCTTTCACTCACTCTGCGTAACGCCAGAGTTCCCCTCGCGTCTTCCCCCTCAATCGCTTCTTCCCCATGCCTTATCCTCTTGCGAGGTTGCGTGTGGCGTGATTACCCTCGCGTTGAGCAGGCTTGATGGCTCTACAGATAGGCGGTTCACCTCCCCATCCCTCATTAAGCCATCAACCTGCCAACCTGCAAGGCATTAAATTCAGAGCCAACGAGCCGCTTTTGGTTCTCCGGGCCAGTGGAGTCCAAATACAGTATTAATTCTCGGTGGAAGTTAATGCCACCTTTCCAGGTGCCCTCCACTTCCATCGTGGTCTCTTTTTTTGCACATCCCCTCTCAGCAGTCCTGCAATAAATTCAAAATGTTATTCACATTCATTGACCTCTTCCTCAAGGTCCATTTACATCACATATTCACATTTATGAGTTTTCCATAGTTCTTGGCCAGTCCAATTATATTTACAAGCTGGGGGAATCAGGGTGTTACACTTCGCTAAGAAGATTGCAAGTTGACTATCACAATCTATCCTTATAGATTTCTGTGCCAACCTGTTGACGTTTGAATCTGTTAATACCAAAACGACAACCTCACGAGGATATTAATCCCCCTGCATTTT
Source organism: Picea engelmannii (assembly GCA_009831015.1). Taxonomy (NCBI): domain Eukaryota; kingdom Viridiplantae; phylum Streptophyta; class Pinopsida; order Pinales; family Pinaceae; genus Picea; species Picea engelmannii. The sequence continues at coordinate 280,440 of ML780377.1, forward strand.
TATAGAGGTGGCACTCCTTTGTAAATTCTTCAAAAGTTTTTTCTTTAAATATTAATGTAATAATATAGGATTATGCTTAAAGAAAAATCAAAATCTTTATCGCTCAACAAAATTCAAAATGGTATATATATATAAGAAAGAGTTCCTGAGAAATGGAATAGAAACCTTAAACATCACATTTTCCAAAAATAAATATATTACGGAAAATAACAAAAATTCTCACATCCATCACTGTTTCAGATATTTTTGATCACATTCAAAAATAAAAGGAAATATCGTCCAACACATGAGAGAAATTTGAAAGAGTATTACTTATTGAGGTCAAAAATAGAATTTTATAAGTTGATTTCAAATATCTTATACTCAGGACTCAGAGTTATAAAATACAATCAAAATCAACCCCGAAATAGTCATATGGGATTTCTAAAAAATAATAAATTCTTTTATAGTCTCATAAATTTAAAGGCGTTTGTCCATAAATGGACTGGGATTGGGGCTCATGTGAATCATAAAATATATACAAGAAAGATGAGGAAGAGGATGTGTATTTGAGACAGAGCACAAACAACAAGATCTGGACAAAAGACAGAAAAAGTTATCATAATTCGGTTATATTTTTATATCAAACGAATAAATATAACTGGATGAATTCTGAAAAGGAAAGAAGGAATGTGATCAATGTAGACTTATTGTAATGGAATCTCTCTCTTTTCATTTGCTTCCTGATGTTCCTTTTGTATCCTTGTTTGTTGTGGGTACATGACTGGTATTGACTGCTTCCGTTGGAGTCTCAATAATCTTTATTGAAGCCTTGTTTAGCCATTCTTCAATATATTCTCTTAGAGGAGCAACAATCACGTCTTGCTTGACTTTGATATTAAATAATTCACTTTCAATTTCTCTAAAGAAAATTTATAAATTTTGTAGTGTGTTTTCAATATCTTCATTTCTATTTGTATATTCCAAAAACCAACTATCAATATCATTATTAGTGTATTCCACCATACTATCAAATTTATCTACCGATAATTTTTTCAAAGTCTCAACATGTTCTTGAAATTGTTGTCTAGTCAAGAGCACTGAATTTGCTATCAAATTTGGATTTGATACCTCAATAGTACTTCTCACAATATCTAACCCGATTAACTTTGAATATGCCTCAATATTTTTTCTTGTTAAGTTGTTAATTCCACTTAATAGTTCCCTTAATATATTAATTATTTGAATATAGCATTCTTTTAATTGCATTATAGGACTTTGAGAAGGAAAATATTCTTGTTTTCTTCTTTGTTCTGTCATTTCCAAAACCTTTGCAATGATCATGGAAACTCGATATTTGATAAATCCTTCATCATTTGCTATTTTTGTATTCAAATATTTATTGGTATTTTGTATCTTGAGGCCAAGAGAGGAGAAACATTTTTCTAAATCTCATGTATCTAAAATGAGTGGCATTCTTTTCTTTATGTTTTCTTCAAAAAAATGTCGAGTAGCGATAAGTAAACTTAAGGCTCCTTTCAATCTTAGAATTTACTCTGGGTTCTCTGAAAGCTTCCACCAGGTTAAACCATGGAGACATGGGTGGATAATATGGGTGGATAATATGGGTGGAGGCATTGAGGTTGCTTCCAATTCTTTTACTCTTTCTTTAAGCCTAAAATTTTCTTCTTCCATATCAATTATGGAAACATCTAATGTATCTCTTGTAACTTTGTGGATTAAAGATAATTTAGATGGGCATATGTATCTGAGATCAATTGTGGAACAATATTTTCCCTTTTATTCTTTGAAGTTATTTCAAAAATTAATTTGTTGGAAGATTTATCAAACAATGCATTATGTACAAAGAAAGTTTCTTCATCTGAGAAGACTTCTTTTTGGATGGCCAGTTCAACAGTAAATTGTGTATTCTCTTGTACTCGCTCTTCTTCATCAATATACTATATTTTCTCAATATCAAAATATAAATCCATGTCTTCAAGAGAAATATCATTTTCAGGTATGTGTTTTTCTTCCTCCTCTTGTTGAGAGCCATTTCTTTTTCTTTTTACTTTCAACTTATGAGGGTTTTCCAATTTTCATTGAGGAGGGTTTTTCTCACCATCATCATATGAATTATTAGTTGAGAATTTCCTTTGTTGAGACACTATAGAATGAGAATTTACTTTTGTTGTACANTCATTTTATAAGAAGATTACTTATTAATCAATAAATAATGCCTTTAACATTTAACTTGTAGTAACACATTTAACCAATAAATATACAATCACATAAATGAAACAGTGATTTTTCATGAGGAAACCCAAAAGGGAAAAACCTCTTCTTCTTATGAATGAAAGGCAAGCTCCAACTCCTCTTTACATTCTTATTTTATCTGAGCTAAAACCTAGATGAGGCCGCTACCTCTGTTTCTTCAGCACCTACTGAATGGAAGCTACAACTCCCAGATGTACAAGCACCAACTTGTACATGAGACTTTTACAGTCTCCCCTTGCTCCTCCCTACCACCCTGGAATGCTTCTCTGTCACTAAGAGCCTGCAAACCAACTCTTTATCTTCTCTGGCAAAGGATTCATCATTCAAGTCCTCTCTGTTTATATAATCATATCAAAATCCATTCTTCTCCCCTTGATCTCTACTATATCTTCATCATTTCTTCTCATTGTCCCTGTATGATTTTATTCCGGTTTTATATTCATTTACAAAAATGAATTTTATCTTAGAGCTACGGCTGTACCATTAATTCCATACACACCAACTCCACACAGTCACTGCATGTTTCTTTTTATCTTCTACAACCCCTTTGGTTACCCCTCAAATCCCTAGAACAACGCTTCAACAACTGAAACGCCAACTGTCCAAGAACCATGATTCGGTTCTGCTAACTGAATCATAACTGAACAATTAATCATGAAGAGGAATAGTAGCCCTTCGATTATATTTCCAAGTATCCAACACCGTTGGACTACAAGCACAGGGTCTCGCGTTGATTTCACCATTTCTCATTTCGGTATTTCGACATTTTGGCATTCCTGTGGTGAGGAGTCTCGACACTCCATGTCGCAATCCCCAAAATGGAGCCAGATCAATGGTCCACAAAACTTCATAATCTGATCCCTTCTTTTCTTAATCGAACGACTGGCGAGATTTCAACATTTTTCCCTTCGAGTCACTGTGACTCCAACATTATAAAATTCATGATCACAAAATCTCCGAAGTGATCAGACGGTTCACATAACCCAATGAGATGGATGTTTGACGGGATTTCAGAGTTTTGCCTTTCGGGTTTTCGAGACTCACAATAGTCCCTTTCGGCATTTCAGAGTTCACGACTTCGTGATGGTGGAGTTTCTGCTTGCTATGTAAAACCCCGAAATAGAAAGTTCCGATGTGACGTAAACCTGCTAACGTCACACGTGGATTGACGCGTGCTGAATAGCTGCCATGTGTCACTATGATTCGTGACTTACATGTGCCTAAAATGTTGAATTAGCTTGAGACTTGTCATTGCCTGATTGTGCCACATGTCCTTAGCTGACGTGGTTTGCTGACATGGTTTATTGATGTGTCTGTTTTGGGATTTTGAGGTTCGCTACTTCAAAGGTCAAAGTTCCTTTGATATTTGATTTCCTGGTCTGTGAAACTCCGAAATGGAGTCTTTGGCATGCTTTGATCTTTCACATTTCATGATTTCATCATTCTTTTCGTGAGTGTCCTTGACACCTCCAACTCTCGGTATCCAAAACTCCGAAATGGAGATTAAGTTGTGGTTTCGCATTTCAGTATGTCGAGAGACATGTTGATATCCAAATTAGGAACCACGGTGCCTGTGAAAACTGATCCACGGTGCCTATGCAAACTGATGAACAAAATTCCCCTTTGGAATTTTAAAGTTTGACATTAATAACAAAACCAAGCCCTGTGCAAACTGCCCTACTGTGTAAACTGCCCTGTGCAAACTGCAAGCCCTGCCAACAAACTCCCCCTTTGGCATCGATGGAAAACTTTAAATCTCTTCTTCCCCTTTTGACATCTATGGAAAAGGAATCAACCATACTCCCCCTGAGAAAAGAAAATCACTTGCAAATATGTATCATTTCAGCAAGAACTCCCCCTATCAATAGTAGTCAATAAACTTGTGCAGTCTGATTTTTATAATGAAGCCCGTGCAATATTTGAGAATGAAATGAAATTACAGAGGGTAAACCCCCAACTGATCCCCGAGACTTTCAAATTGCATTTTAGATAAAGGTTTAGTAAATACATCTGCTATCTGATCCTTTGTGCCAACATATTCCACTTTAATAACTTTAGACATAACCCGCTCTCTTAGAAAATGAAATTTAATGGGAATGTGCTTTGTTTTGGAATGCATAACAAGATTTTTAGAAATACTAATTGCACTGGTATTATCACAGAAGATAGGTATAGGTTCATTATAATGAATATGTATATCTTCCAGCATTTGTTTCATCCATAGAACCTGAGTGCAACAAGTTGCAGCTACAATGTATTCTGCTTCAGCAGTAGACAGAGACACTTCTGATTGTTTTTTACTTGACCAACTTACAAGACATCCTCCAAGAAAAAATGTTGCTCCACTAGTACTCTTCCTGTCATCAACACAACCTTCCCAATCAGCATCAGTGAAAGCATATAAATCAAGCTGATTACCTATAGGATACCGTAAACCATACCCTGTTGTCCCCTTAAGATATTTGAAAATTCTTTTGACTGCAAGTAGATGAGAAGTTTTTGGTGAAGCCTGAAACCTACCAACTTGACAAACTGCATGCATAATATCAGGTCTTGTAGCTGTAGCATAAAGAAGACTACCAATCATAGATTTGTATACTGTCTGATCAACATCTTTAGTATCATCAAGCTTACTTAATTTACAACCAGTAACCATGGGAGTTCCAATTGGTTTAGAATCTTCCGTCTAAAATTTCTTAAGCATTTCATTGATATAATTGGTTTGAGAAATGGAAATACCTTTATCAGATTGAGTAATTTGCAAGCCTAAGAAAAAAATCATTTCTCCTAGCATGGACATATCAAACTCTTTATGCATACTTTCAACAAACTGTTTACTGAGTCTATTATCATCACTACCAAAAATGATATCATCTACATATATCTCAACAATGATCAGGCTATCATTTTCTTCTTTAATATATAGATTACTATCAGTGTTACCATTCCTGAATCCTTGCTGCCTCAAGTAATTGTCAAGTCTGGAATACCAAGCCCTTGGTGCTTGCTTCAGGCCATACAATGCCTTTTTCAACCTGTAAACATACTGTTCTACTTCTTGTACCTGAAAACCATCTGGTTGTTCCATATATACTTCTTCCTCTAAATCACCATTCAAAAATGCATACTTTACATCCATTTGGTAAAATTTAATGTGTTTAGAACTGGCATAAGCTAGAACCAGTCTAATGGATTCCATTCTTGCAATAGGATCAAAAGTTTCTCCAAAATCTATTTCTTCTACTCGTGCATACCCTTTACAAACCAATCTAGCCTTGTTTCTAGTTATTTTTCCTGCTTCATCCATCTTATTTCTGAAAACCCAATTAGCCCCTATGACATTCTTATTCAAAGGTCTAGGAACCATTTCCCATGTCTTATTCTTTTCTATTTGACTAAGTTCTTCATTCATTGCTTTCATCCAGTACTCATCTTTAATTGCTTCTTCAATATTTTTGGGTTCAAGAAGAGAAAGTAAAGGTACCTGTTCATGAGTTGAGGTGGATTCTTGCCTTCTGCTTCTTGTTCCAACACTTGCATTTATGTCACCAATTATCTGTTCTTCAGGGTGATTTTTTTGTATTCTCTTGCTTGGAGTTTTTGATGGAGTCATGCTTTTGGATGGAGTTGTGCCCTGTGTCAAAGTAGGAATTAATTGTTCACTGTCAGTAGCCTTAGTTTCTTTTGTTTCACTTACCTCATCATTCATTTTATGCTTGTCATCTATCTCATATATTTGATG
>ML780377.1:287595-311137 GCA_009831015.1 Picea engelmannii
TAGTTCATATTGTTTTGACTAGTTTTACCATGTCCTCTTCTATATTCAAAATTAGACCTTTCATGACTGTTATGTGCATTTATCTTTCTTGAAAAGCTATTACAAAATGCAGCCTTATGTCCATACTTATAACAAAAGAAACAGTGACCTTCAAACCTATTTTGATGTCTATCATAACTTCTTCTATGCACTGTTGAACCCTGATTTTCTTCTTGCCTTTCTGATTCCATCTTCTTGCTAGTAATTTTCTCATGATTATCCTCTGTACCTACTTTCTAAACACTTGAACTAGAACATCCATTAGTTACTGCAGATTTATAACCAATTCCAGTCTTATCATATGTTGATCTTTGACTACTAATAATTTGATCTAACACTTGAGAACTCTGATTCATGCTATTTTCTTGTACTTTCTTTCTTAATGAGACTACTCCAATTTTTAAACCTTCATTTTTCTTATCCTTTTCTTCACGCATTTTAGTTAGATATTCTTCAGTCACTCTAGCCTCTTCTATTTTAAGTTTTAAGTCAACTACCATGATTTCAGTGCTATCAATCAAACCATTTGATTTATGTAATTCAAATTCTAGATTCTCAATTTCTCTTTTAAAATGTTTGCATTCCCTTCTCACTTTTCTTAATTCACTTAAAGCACTTACCAGTTCAGCTTCTAGATTAACTTCACCTTCTTCTTCTTCACCAGACTGATCATCCTATTTTTCCATAGACATAAAAATTTGTACATCTGAATTGTCATCACTCTCACTAGATTTTGAAATATCACTGTCATCTTTTATACACATGCTTTTATTTTTGTAAGTTTTTCTTTGAAAAAACTTCTTATGTCTATTCTTAAATTCCTTAGGTTTTCTATCACTGTCTTCTTAATTATTAGTATGATTATTGTAAGGACACTTAGATGCAAAATGTCTTATTCTACCACAACCAAATCATTTCAGAGGAAGCTTACCTTTATACTTGGCAGTACCTCTTTTCAGATTTTTAACAAAATTTGCTTCTTCCACATCACCTTTTGACTTCTCATGACTGCTGATTTCTGCTTCAATATTTTTCTTATCTTTCTTTGCTACCTTGAAAGATGCTTCTTTCCTGAAATAATTCTCACCAGAGGTTCTCATCTCATATGCTGTTAGTATTCCATGTAATTCATCCATTTCTAAAGTATCAAGATCTGTTCTTTCTTCTAATGTAGATATTTTTGAATCAAATCTTGTAGGAAGTGATCTAAGTACCTTTTGTACAATATTATTATTATTAACTGTTTCTCCTAGACCTCTCATGGTATTAACAACTTCATCAATACAAATAAAGTAGGTATCTATATCTTCAGATTCTTCCATTTTTCAGGCTTTCAAATTGACTTCTATATGATTGTAGCTTATCACTCTTTACCTTAGTGTCTCCTTCATATACATTTTTCAATTTATCCCATATTTCTTTTGCTGATGCACAATGCATAACTTTAACAAATTCTGACCCTGCTAGACCTCCTAGTATTGCATACATAACTTTGGAATTACTCTCATAGAGTCTCTTACCTGTAGCATCTATTGGAATGGTTGTTGGGACTTTATATTCATTTAGTACAGTCTGCAAAATATCTACTCCTTGAGTTTGTAAAAATAACTTCATCCTGATACTCCAAAAAGCATAATTATGACCATCAAACAAAGGCAATCCATGTTTTGTAAATTTTGACTTCTTATCCATTATGAATGATAAAAAACTTCCAGTGGTTAAACTGATATCTTGAAGTAACCTGCTCTGATACCAATTGTTGTATAGGATAAGTCAACTGAGAGGGAGGGGGTGGGTGAATCAGTTGTATAAAATTTCTTTCATTTTATAAGAAGATTACTTATTAATCAATAAATCATGCCTTTAACATTTAACTTGCAGTAATACATTTAACCAATAAATATACAATCACATAAATGAAACAGTGACATAGTGATTTTTCATGAGGAAACCCAAAAGGGAAAAACCTCTTCTTCTTATGAATGAAAGGCAAGCTTGAACTCCTCTTTACATTCTTATTTTATCTGAGCTACAACCCAGATGAGGTTTCTACCTCTGTTTCTTCAACACCTATTCAATGGAAACTACAACTCCAAGATGTACAAGCACCAACTTTTATAGGAGACTTTTACAGTCTCCCCTTGCTCCTCCCTACCTCCCTGGAATGCTTCTCTGTCACTAAGAACCTGCAAACCAAGTCTTTATCTTCTCTGACAAAGGATTCATCATTCAAGTCCTCTCTGTTTATATAATCATATCAAAATCCATTCTTCTCCCCTTGATCTCTGCTATATCTTCATCATTTATTCTCACTGTCCCTGTATGATTTTATTTTGGTTTTATATTCATTTACAGAAATGAATTTTACCTTAGAGATACGGATATACCATTAATTCCATACGCACCAACTTCACACAATCACTACGTGTTTCTTTTTGTCTTCTACAACCCCTTCGGTTACCCCTCAAATCCCTAGAACAACACTTCAGCAACTAAAATGCCAACCGTCCAAGAACCATGATTCAGTTCTGCTAACTGAATCGTAACTGAACAATTAATCGTAAAGAGCAACGATAGCCCTTCGATCAAATTTCCAAGTATCCAACACCATTGGATTACAAGAACAGGGTCTCGCGTTGATTTCGCCATTTCGCATTTCGGTATTTCAGCATTTCGACATTCCTGTGGTGAGAAGTCTCGACACTCCAAGTCGTAATCCCCAAAATGGAGCCAGATCAATGGTTCACAAAACTTCATAATCTGATCCCTTCTTTTCTTAATCGAACGACTGATGGGATTTCGATGTTTTTCCCTTCGAGTCATCGTGACTCCAACATTATAAAATTCATGATCAAAAAATCTCCAAAGTGATCCGACGGTTCACATAACCCATTGAGATGGACGTTTGATGGGATTTCAGAGTTTTTCCTTTCAGGTTTTCGAGACTCACAATAGTCCCTTTCGACATTTCGGAGTTCGAGACTTCATGATGGTGGAGTTTCTACTTTCTTTGTAAAACCCAGAAATAGAAAGTTCCAATGTGACGTAAACCTACTGATGTCACACGTGGATTGACACGTGCCGAATAACTGCCATGTGTCACTATGATTCATGACTTACATGTGCCTGAAATGTTGAATCATCTTGACACTTGTCATTTCCTGATTGTGCCATGTGTCCTTAGCTAACGTGGTTAGCTGACGTGGTTTGTTGATGTGTCTGTTTCGAGATTTTGAGGTTCGCTACTTCAAAGGTTAAAGTTCCTTTGATCTTTGATTTCCTGGTCTACGAAAATCTGAAATGGAGTCTTTGACATGCTCTGATCTTTCGCATTTCGTGATTTCATCATTCTTGTCGTGAGTGTCCTTGACACCTCCAACTCTCAGTATTTGAAACTCTGAAATGGAGATTAAGTTGTGGTTTCGCATTTCGGTATGTCGAGAGACATGCTGATATCCAAATTAGGAACCACTGTGCCTATGAAAAATGATCCACGGTGCCTATGAAAACTGACCAACAAACTCCCCCTTTGGCATTTTAAAGTTTGACATTAATGACAAAACCAAGCCCTATGCAAACTGCCCTACTGTGTAAACTGCCCTGTGCAAACTGTCCTACTGTGTAAATTTCCCTGTGCAAACTGCAAGCCCTGCCAACAAAGGCAGTATGGTTGTCGTTAGAGAAAAACCCGTTGGTGATTGGTAAACTCATCACCATCAGAGTTAATGGATCCACGGGAGGCTGTTTGACCATGTCGCGAGTCCCGAAGGAGGTGATGAACACCAATTCAACAATCTCCCCCTCAGCACCAGCTGAGGGCTCTCAACACCAACTGAGATACTCGACACCAATTGAGTGGACTCAAACCTGTAACCTTTCACTCTGATACCAGTTTAGAGGCAGTACGACTGCCGTTAGACCAAAACCTGTGAGTGATTGGTAAACTCATCACCGCAAGAGTTAATGGATCCATGGGAAGCTATTAGACCATGTCGCGAGTCCCGAAGGAGGTGATGAACACCAATTCAACAAATTTGGGCATAACAATTCTATGAGAAACAACATGAGGTTGGGCACTTATTTCACTTGAGAGTTCCCCCCTTTGCTTGTAATCCTTTTTGTTACTTACAATAGTTTCTATATCACTAGATTGTTTCTCAATATTATGAGTAGGAGGGTCATGGCTATGTCCTTCATCTTCTCCAAATATAAGGGTATTAGTCGAAGAAGGACTAATTCTAACTACTATCATATGATTATAAAAGAGGTGATTAGGATTGAAATCCTTGATTTCTTCTGCAAATATTAGATTATATTGGTCAAGATAGGAAGCACATTCATCAATTTTAGCAATTTCCCTCAACCAAATTTCACCAACCTTCTAGGGAAAAGGGATGAAATGTTTCTTCCCTTTTTCATAGAAAGTATGGAACCAAGAATTGTATTGTCTTGCTACTTGTATAACAAATAATTTATATGGCACATAATATGGGAGAAAAAGGGGTTTTTCATGAGAACAAAAAATTCTAATAGTATTATAAACATCCATTTTTTCCAAAATCCCCTTTCTATATATAAAAGTAGATGATGCCAATGACAGTCTCGAGGTATTCTCTCCGAAAAGAGGTTTCTTGAATGCATACACGAAATCATTATAAACTTCATGAAAATAATGAATAACCTTTTGTCTCCACAGGGTCTGGTACCACATGGTGACTGGGTCGACCTTGCAATTTACCCTTTTTCCAATGCTCAAGCCTTTGAATATGTGACAATATGTGATGGAAAATATCAAAAAATAAGCCATGTAGACCTTATTCTCATTCTTGAACTTTACTAGTTGTGCAAAGACTTCCTTAGATATGATTTTTTCCAAATCAAAGATATATTTTTTATGGACCGTGAGATGTAAAATATACATGGCCAACCATGAAATAGTTGTCGTAGAGTCTTGACCAGTGATTCTAGTAAAAAGCCAAGCAATTTATCGATATGGATCTTTCAAGGAACTAACCTGAATTCTGGATAAATCTTGTGGCATTGTTGTAGGGTCTTGCAAATATTCTTGTATAAGCTCTATTCCATTATTTATTCCTTTGAGAAAATTTATAGATTCATCTCCTTTGTACGTTAGAGGAAGTCTGGTAATTTCTACAACTTTTTGAAAAATCCTGGTGCCAAAGAAATAGGGGAACCATTTTGTAATGGAATTGTCCTCCAATTTTGAACAAACTTGTCTACACACCAAGTAAATATCTCTTTGCATTCAAAACATTCATGCACACACGCAATAAGAGCTTTTCCTGATATCCATATTTTGTTGTTGTCTTTGTTTGGCAAAGTTGCATAATACTAATAGCACCTCGACCAATGATAATTGTGATTATCTCAGGTGAAGAAATTCAAAGTCTCTCTGTAGAATTGATTCTTTCTATAGACCATCTTTCCCATGTTGAAGAACTTCTCTGTACACTGTTTAGAATAACAATAAGATCTTACTTGATAATACCAGTTAAGTTCTATTTTTGATGCAATAATTAATATGAAATAAATGTGTTTTCCTCTAGAAAAATGACATTAACAACGACCTTTTTGAAATTCAATTAGAAATTGATTCCATAGGATTAGCATTAAATAAATATCGAGAAGTGTGAAAGAGTAGGGACACATCATGGTGGGGAGTCAGGAATTGAAGAAATATTTATATGAGTCCACAAGTCCGACAACCCACCATGATTCATAAAATGGCTAAGTGTTGGAAAATGTCAGTGGGACTTACAAGGATGGGTTGCAAAGAAAATGAGTCCGCGAGTTTGCGATAAAAGAGACAAAAGAAACTAAGTGTTGGCAATGAACTTGGGAAAGAATAAGAGAATGAATCCATGAGTCCGCCATCCATGAACCCTCCAAGATATGGAAAACAAACTAAGTATGGTACAATATGTATATCACAAAGAAGAAAGGTGTATATTGCATAACACATAACATATAAGAACACAACAAACTAAGAAATTTTCTAAAGTATAGGAAAAGTGAAAGAAAGAAACCTATAGGGGTCAACAATTGGCTCCAACTGTGGGATGGTAACCCCCTGTGGGTTACAAAGAATATATAATTTGAAGGCCAGATGCCTTCTCCTTTGAGAAATGGAGTCAAAAGGATGAGAATATACATAAAAAGAAATAAGATTATGTACAACCATGAAGAATTTTGATCAAGTGAAGACATTTTAAAGATGTTTCCCATTGAATGGAAACATTAGTGTTGTTCCTTTCATATATTTGAGCATATAAGAATGATGCCCCAAGACGTTTTCATGTTGGAAAGTGGTTTATATTGATAGACAGTTGGTTTGGATAGTTGGTTTTCATTGATGTCAACCCTTGGAGAGTGATATTGCAGATTGATGTCAACCCTTGGAGAGTGATATTGTAGATTGATGTCAACCCTTAGAGTTTGATGTCAACCCCTAGAGATTGATGTCAACCCTTGAGTATGTCCAGTAGCACATTATGGTAGCCCCAGAGGTGTGGTTAAGTAACCCGAGTTTGTTTGAGGAATAATTTAATGAAGATCAATGAATTTGCAAGTGAGACTATTCTAGATGGATAACACATGTCATTTCGTTTCCGGTGATATGTCGCACATCATGTAGTTCCTCATGGTTGAGGAGATATGAATTAGTAAAGTTGGAGAACCCTCATGAGTTATCTAGAAGCCGTTAGAAGGTCAAAGAAGTTAGTTATTCTAGAAGATCCTAGAATAAGTTTACTAGTCAAATTGGTTGTAACTAGGAGTTAATCATGGGTAAAGTTGTTGCAATAAGAAAATAATTAAAAATAAATTAGTTGCAACAAGAAGTGGTGAGTTTACTAATTATGGATAAATTGATTGCAAGTGGTAAAGTAGTTGAAAGTGGGTTATCCCTAAAAGAGGGAAGTTGGGTAAAACAATTAGAAGATAACCCCTAAAGGAAGCCACTTGGAGAGTATAAATAAGAGAGAAAGGGACTCCCATTATCACCTATTGAACATATTGAATATATATCTTGTGAAAGGTTTATTGCAGGTAATCATTGATATATCTGAAGTTGCACAAGTCCGAGAAAGAGAAAGTTTCGATAGTTGTAGAAATTCGACAGTTTTTTATCCGTGGGTGTTTCTGTAGCCATAGGTTTTGGTAGCTACAAAAGGTGGTAGTTTCAGTAGCTGTGGGTGGTTCCATAGCAACAAGTTTTGATAGCTACAAAAAGTGGTAGTTTCAATAACCGCAGATGATTTGGAAGCTATAGAAAAGTTGACAGAGGTCAAGTACAACAAATCTATCTACATGATCAAAAGTTATGTTATATGCTTATGTGTAGTTGGATGTTGGTTCTTGTGTGAGACATGGTTATGGGAGATTGATGATTTTTCCTAGAGGGAATATTGGATGTATGGTACATACTGTATGAGACAGATTTACAGAAGTATAGTTTTGGTATATTTATTGTTTATCATTAACACACTTTGTTGGGTTAGTTGTTGAGGCATATCTTGTATTTCTTGGTACAGGTTTGAGGGTTTTTGGTTGAGGTGTGTTGCTGAAGTTATTGGTACATATTGAGGTTGCATAATAGTGAATATTTTATGTATTATTGATATAAGGGTTTATGGTATTTGGATCATGGATAATATGATGTATTTCTAGAGGAACTTTGTTGGTTATATTGGTATATGTCTTTGGTATATGGTTGAGATACATGTTGGGACATATAGTTAATGAGTTGGCACATAGATGAGGTGAATGTTGGTACATATTGATGAGTCATAGTTTGATCTATTGTTGATAAATGATTGGTACATGCTTGGAAAATGGTTAGAGGCACTTTCTAGTAGTATTGTTGGCACATGTGTTGGGGCTAAATATATGCACTATTAATTCCCACATTTAATTGTCAATCGAGGCTCGTAAACTTTGAGGTGCAGGCGTAGGAAATGCAGTATCAGAGGCTAGTCTAGCCTAATCTAAAGCCGACAAAACAATCTTCAAACCCACACTGCAACAAATTAACACTAAGGATTCATCACTGGGACATAGGAATAACTTAGTGCTATAAAGGTTTAGATCACAGTCTTTCATGCACTCAAGGTGATGTTCGTGTGATTAATCATGAGTATCTTACTTAAGGTTTCTGTCCTTCAATGATTTTTTCCTATAGCGGATCCACACTTAAATGTAATAAAAGAAACAAGCAAACAAAGATGAAATTCACGATAGAAACTAACACCTTAGGAAGAAATCCAATGAGGGAAGGCCATATCTCACGAGTTAGACCTCTAATCTGTCCGTTGGTGATTGAAACTACAAACTTGCAATAAGAAGCCAAGCAAAATGAAATACTAAAACAAAACTATGCGATCAACAATTTATTGTAAAGATCTATCCTAAAATGGGAAGATTAAATTCTATCCTACAAAATGATAACAAAATCATTCATCAATAACAAAAACAAGAGAGGAAATTGATGCGAAAATAAGTGTAGACTAGTACAAAGCAATGCAAAACCAAAATTGACTAAGAACATAAATAATTCTTAAAGCAGTCCAAACTTAAACTGCAAAAATATTAAGCAAATGTAAAATCACACATCCTAAACTCGAGATCTCTCCTCAACTAAATACATCAAACATAATGAAGAAGTTTGGCGAAGAATGAGCTAAAATGCAGAAATATTAAAACAAATGAAATGCTTATGCAATGAGATGCAAGTGTCAATTCTTTATTAAAGAGGATTGGATGTAAAACAATTTAAAAATGAACATTGTTTTCCTGTCAAATCTTAAATATAAAAGTTAACAAAGAATGTTTAAAAGGAATGATGTATGCATAGAGCATGAGTGATTGAATGTAAATAAAGAAAGTGAAATGGAACCTTGTGTTGATAGTCATTTGGATTGTAAGACTTAGGCATATTCAACCACATGAGGAGTGAAGGAGTAGTGAAAGGAAATGGATGAGTCCTCTATGCAATGAAATGTTATGTGACAATGTATCAATTATGAGTACATAAAATGAAGGAAGAATGTGCACACTGTCTTTTTCTTTCCTCTTAAATAATACATGCAGAATTAATTCTATGTTTTGCTTTTAAAGAATTAATTTGAATACTCAACTGAATACTAATGCTCTGTTGAACAGATTTTGACACAGTTAAAAAGATGCAATGAGGGTTTTGGAATGAGGTTTGAAAGAGACACTTTGATAAGTAAAGTGAGGAACACAAGAGAGTGATTAATGGAAATGAATGGGTGATTCAAATAGGTGTGATAGTGGATAAGAGGGATGAAATTAAAGCAAGTTGTGGGGCATAATTTCACTGATCAAATGAGCATTAAATACAGAGACAGAGCATTATAGAAAACATGTGGATTGAAAGCATATAAAAAGGAATGCAATCTAAATTGAATGTAGGATGATGATGCCTTCAGTGGAAGAGTATTAATTCGAGTTGTCTAATGAAAACCAATTGCAAAATAAAACCAGATTGCATAATAGAAACACACACTGTATGAAATTAAATCAATCAAATTCATAAACTAATTAATAGAATAAATAACAACAGGGACATACTCGGATCGAGGGGCCCTACCTGACCTAGGCATGCTCCTCAAAGACTAGTTCAGATTTGAAGGATGTAGAATGTCTTCAACAACCAATAATTTTCATTTTATAAAAATATCAGCTCCTTGATTACAAAGCAATAGCTCCACACTTTCTCATATAACATCAAAACCTCTTACTTACAAAAAATTCATGAAAACTAATTGGATTTTTCTCATAGCCCTATGAGGCTTATTTATACATGAATAATCATTGAGGAGTGGATGGGACCGAATCCCAATGCTCAGATTTCAAAATTTACAATTTTAGATAAAATCCTCAAAAATCTGGGTTTTATTGTAATTTGGGCAGATCCGAGTTAGTCCCCCACCCATATCTTCTAAACCAATTCTAATTTTGAAAAATTGTACGTGCCTCACTCAATTTTCCATATTCTAGACAAAACCCATTTCATAGAATTTCTAGATCTGATGCCATATACGCGAAAAGCGAGGCGCAAGTTGGCAGTTTGAGTTTTTCAATAATTTTAGCAGAATCATTCCCCTTGAGATGGAGGTCCACACGTGTGATCTGGGTGAATTCTGTCACATGTGTCCGCATGAAAACATCATTCTGGACAAAACCCATGTACCCGATTTTCCTCTAGAAGCTTTCCAAAATTTCGAATTATTTCTAGTACCGGATTAGCACAATTGGTACCGGATTAGAACAATTGGTACCGGATTAGAACAATTAGTACCAGAATATTGTAGCCAGGGGTTTAGTACCATATGAACATAGTCATGACTATGGGTACTAGACCAATGCGATGGTAATACTGGATGGAGCTAGTACCAAAATAGGCGCAATCTGGTACTAGATGAAGCATGTACTGGAAGAGGCAGAGAGCTGGTACCAGATGAACGCAAAGGTAGTACAGGATCACTGCAAAGTATTGAATGACATAGAGTGTGGGTACCAGATGAATTTCCAGGTACCGGTTGACTGTAGAACCTTCTGGTACTAGATGACTTGGAGTATCGGATGACCTGCAATGCAGGTACTGGAACAAGAACAATACAGGTATCGGAACATGGACAGTGCATATACCGGAACCTGAATAGTACATAACATGCTACTTGGACATAGAAACATAGGATTAAACCATCATCGACAAAACTATTGTATAATCATCCTTTTAATCACTAAAAATATGGAAAACTATGTATTAACCACATAGGATGAATAACAAGAGATAATGGAGGTTCATGGTGTAATTAGCGATATATTATTGACGAAATGTAGGGAGAAGATGTAATGATAAGTGTATTTGTATTATGGAAAGTATGACAAAACTAGAGCTCAACACACCGCCAAACCCAAGGATTTGCATGTCCTCATGCAAACAAGGTGAAGAACTTATGATACTCTGCTTATAGATTTATGTGACATTGTTTCTTTTGTGTAAGTGTTGGTTCTTATGGAATGACACTTTGGAAACTGCCACAAATTGATTTCAAATAGAGAAACAAAATTATCATAAAAATAGAGGACAGGCAGTGGATGAGGTATCAAAGTGGTGGTGAATGGTGTGCATATAGATAATGGTTTATAAAATGTTGGTGATGGTGGTTGTATGAACTTGGACATTAATTTTAAGACCAATATTTACTTTGTGGTTCTTTGCTTGGATAGGCAACAATGACTTCATCCTCTTTGAGATGGCTTAAGAATGTTTTATGATGTATGAAGAGAAGACACTATAGATGTTGCTTTGTATTTGTATACCACATATTTCATTTTCATTACTTGGTCTTATCATCAGAGTATATTGTTCATTACGACAAGTGGAGTGAAGATGGAGGATTTACTGAGTAGTTGTGATAATGCATAGTGGAGTGTGGAGTGAGTAATAGTGGTTATGCATCATGTTTTCCAATTTTTTAGTAAATTAAAAAGATTTGTACCAGTTTTACCTCAAGTTACCCTTTCTTTGAATTCTAATGCATGTTGAAGCATAAACTATGCAGAACGGGACAAAATGTCTGCAAAATCATGATGTAGACTGTTGAAATCTGAAGAGGAAGTGGAGCAAGGCTATTAATTGATGGATATATAGGAGAGAGAGTTGATGAATGTTGATCTACTGATATTCCTTATGTCTCTCTCTCCCCCAAACCCGCTGGTTTGCATGTCCTCATGCAAACTCTCATTAGCACATAAAATTTCTGCAAGCTGAAAGTGGACTATGTGGAACCGGTGCATGTTGACTAAAGGAGAGAAATGAAGTATGCTAGAGCTGAAAATATCTTGCAAAAATTACCCTCAAAAAATATTTAAATTTCTATACTGTTGGTACAGAAACCTACTGGATTCTGTACCAGTAGTACCGGAACAAAAAAATATAAAAGAACTAAACCAATACTATTATTATGAGAGAAGAAATATATATTTATGCCATGGTTAAAGAAACAACCAAAAATTAAAATTTATTCATGCTTGCAAATTTATTTTAAGATATTACAAGCATAAAGGAAATTTCTAAATTACTTATTACATACGATTTCATCAATCATTAATAGTTGTATGCTCAAGAAACCATGTGAATTATGATGGGGGATTTTTCCTCTCATCCATGAACAGGAAAACATGAGGAGATAAGTGGTCTTTGATAAATAAGAAACCGATAGGAAACCCGTCATCCCTGTTTAATTTCTCAAAGAATCTCTGTCATTCAAGTGATATTGATAAAGTTCGCATTTGAGTTTATTAGACTCCTACACTTATGGGTCCCACCTCTAGGATAATGACATCCAAGTTATGACTGACGGGGTCTTAAGACCATCTTACATACATTCTCAAATGGCAATTAGATGAGGTTCATTATCCTTTTGTTCAACCATGCATGCTTCTTCTTAACGATTTACACAAGTATATTGTTCATACGGGTAAATATAGATTAGGCATAATGAAAGACATCAAAATCAGAACCCATTGCCAGCAAGCCTATTCAATACTCTTATGGGGTAATTTTGAAATCTAAGAAATATCCTTCCTAGGCAGAATGCCCCATTGCCCACGAGCCTGTTCAGTACCCTAATGGGTTTGCCTAGTTATACCATAGGCCGGTACTCACTGCCAGCATACTTGTTCAGTATCCCGATGGGTTAGCCTCTTACACCCATTTTCCATCAAAGGCTCTTGTCCCAATCTTTATCCTTAAGATAAAATTTATAGATTGCTTTCGCATGTGTGAATGGGGGAGCATCTTTGAAAACCTTTTTATAGGATGGGATGGTATTGAGTTGAAAGATATTTTATAGATTGCCCATAAAAGATTGTTTGTATGAAAAATAGACTTATGTATCGAGATTATTCGAAAGACATATCATGGTAAAACTTACTTAATGTGTGGTGGATGAGGCCATGAGAGAATGACCTAAAGGTGTCTCTAGTCCCCAAGTTCATCTTCTCCATATAAGATTGTGTTCCCTCACAAGTAGAAGTTTCATTCACTCTCTTGCTACTATTTGATAAGAATGCTTGAATAACAAGTTCTGATAGGAAACTAGGATGTACAAGTTACCTATGGGCATCATATGCAGACCTTAAAGATTTTGTAAATTCCCATAATATTATAAAGATTAGGCTTATGAGCAACTGTTATTATTAAGAGTCAGAAATCTGTATGTAGTAAGAAGAAGAAATATCTTAAGTTATTTTGGTTTTTGATGTTAGATCACCAACATTATCTTAATCTCATTTCATTTATTTGAAAAGAAACATAGAAATATGTTGCATTTATTTAGAACTAGGTTAACTAACATGAAACTTTTACTCTATCCTATCTAAGAACAAGAAATTAAATTTCATGTGTAAGAATATTTCCAATGTAACCATGTGCGTAATAGGTGTAGAAATACATTCATACTCGGGTTTGAAAGATAAGCTTTAATGTATACCAGAATACGAAGAACCAGTTGCTTTGATGATGATGTGGAGAGTTGTTGAAGAAGAGTGTGGTGCCTCAATCCTGTTGTCATCTGGAACCAAGGTTCAATGTAATATTGATGTTCTTGGTTCACTTCCTCATTTATATCACTCTGCATGTCTCCCTCTATAATTCCACGTAGATCATCTTCTTTCGGATGGTTTGTCTCCTAGATGCATACTGGATCTGGCGATATGCATGTCAAGAACTCCTCGATCTCATGTTCTAATGGTGGCTCTCCATCGAATGTGGTCCATGATTCTTTAGTCTCTCCTATAGGTTGGAAAGAGTGATTACAAAAGGCTTTTAGATCTTCTTGTGGATGTAGCTCATGGAAATCTTGTTTTTCTATCACTTCTGGAGAGGCAGATAGGTTCTTGACTGCTGTCAATATTTGTTCTTTTTGCGAGGCAGAGATTGAGATCCTGGTTGTTGCTAGGATGGAGAGAGTTCTTCCAAACTCTTGATCATATTTGAGTCCTTGTTGTTGGTTTATGGGTCCTGTTTCACACATGGATTAGTGTAGAGGGGGGGGATCTTACAGTGCCCAATTTTATTTTTTAAATCCTAAGGAAATATAAAGAAGCAAACTAAAAGAAAATGTAAGCAAACCAATTATATACTTGAAGCGTCACCATGCTACTAGGATCCTGCTGTCACCAAGTTATCTGTTCACACAAGTCAGCTTCTCTTCTCATATATATAAAAAATGGCTAATGCTATTAAAACACAAATTCTAACTACTAAAAGGAAGAGGACAACCTAATTTTGGAGTAACCCCACTAAAGTGGATGCGTGGGCTCTTCCCTCATGTCTTACCATCTTCTCTCCACCCTTAGGTCATTCTTAAAATCACACCACACTTGTATGAAAATAAACATGCTTGCATGAAAAGAAACACACTTGCATGAAAGGAACAACCAAGGCTTTGGAGAAATAAAAGAAACCTACCTATGCTCTAATCCCTTTAGCACCTCCCCGACAACGACGCCAAAATGTTGGGGCTAAATCTATGCACTATTAATTCCCACATTTAATTATCAACCGGGGCTCGTAAGCTTTGAGGTGAAAGCACAGGAAACGCAAGATCAGAGCCTAGTCTAGCCTAATCTAAAGCCGACAAAACAATCTTCAAACCCACACTGCAACAATTTAACATGAAGGATTCATCACTGGGACGTAGGAATAACTTAGTGCTATGAAGGTTTAGATCACAGTCTTTCATGCACTCAGGGTGATGTTCGTGTGATTAATCGTGAGTAGCTTACTTAAGTTTTCTGTCCTTCAATGATTATTTCCTATAGAGGATCCACACTTAAATGCAATAAAAGAAACAAGCAAACGAAGATGAAATTCACAATAGAAACTAACACCTTAGGAAGAAATCCAATGAGGGAAGGCCATATATCACGAGTTAGACCTCTAATCTATCCGTTGGTGATTGAAACTACAAACTTACAATAAGAAGCCAAGCAAAATGAAATACTAAAACTAAACTATGCGATCAACAATTTATTGTAAAGATCTATCCTAAAATGGGAGGATTAAATTCTATCCTACAAAATGATAACAAAAGCATTCATCAATAACAAAAACAAGAGAGGAGATTAGTGCGAAAATAAGTGTAGACTAGTACAAAGCAATGCAAAACCAAAATTGACTAAGAACAAAAATAATTCTTAAAGCAATCCAAACTTAAACTGCAGAAATATTAAGCAAATGTAAAATCACACTTCCTAAACTCGAGATCTCTCCTCAACTAAATACATTAAACATAATGAAGAAGTTTGGCGAAGAATGAGCTAAAATGCATAAATATTAAAAAAAATGAAATGCTTATGCAATGAGATGCAAGTGTCAATTCTGTATTAAAGAGGATTGGATGTAAAACAATTTAAAAATGAACATTCTTTGGCAGTCAAATCTTCAATATAAAAGTTAACAAAGAATGTTTAAAAGGAATGATGTATGCATAGAGCATGAGTGATTGAATGTAAATAAAGAAAGTGAAATGGAACCTTGTGTTGATAGTCGTTTGGATTGTAAGACTTAGGCATATTCAACCACATGAGGAGTGAACGAGTAGTAAAAGGAAATGGATGAGTCCTCTATGCAATGAAATGTTATGTGACAATGTATCAATTATGAGTATAGAAAATGAAGGAAGAATGTGCACACTGTCTTTTTCTTTCCTCTTAAATAATACATGCATAATTAATTTTGTGTTTTTGTGTGTTTTGCTTTTAAAGAATTAATTTGAATACTCAACTGAATACTAATGCTTTGTTGAACAGATTTTGACACAGTTAAAAAGATGCAATGAGGGTTTTGGAACGAGGTTTGAAAGAGACACTTTGATAAGTAAAGTGAGGAACACAAGAGAGTGATTAATGGAAATGAATGGGTGATTCAAATATGTGTGATAGTGGATAAGAGGGATGAAATTAAAGCAAGTTGTGGGGCATAATTTCACTGATCAAATGAGCATTAAATACAGAGACAGAGAATTACATAAAACATGTGGGTTGACAGCATATAAAAAGGAATGCAATCTAAATTGAATGTAGGATGATGATGCCTTCAGTGGAAGAGTATTAATTTGAGTTGTCTAATGAAAACCAATTGCAAAATAAAACCAGATTGCATAATAGAAACACACACTGTATGAAATTAAATCAATCAAATTCATAAACTAATTAATAGAATAAATAACAATAGGGACATACCTAGATCGAGGGGCCCTACCCGACCTAGGCATGCTCCTGAAATACTAGTTCAAATCTGAAGGATGTAGAATGTCTTCAACAACCAATAATTTTCATTTTATAAAAATATCGGCTCCTTGATTACAAAGCAATAGCTCCACACTTTCTCATATAACATCAAAACCTCTTACTTACAAAAACTTCATGAAAAATAATTGGATTTTTCTCATAGCCCTATGAGGCTTATTTATACATGAATAATCATTGAGGAGTGGATGGGACCGAATCCCAATGCTTAGATTTCAAATTTTACAATTTTAGATAAAATCCTCAAAAAGATGGGTTTTATTGTAATTTGGGTAGATTCGAGTTAGTCCCTTTCCCATATCCTCCAAAACAATTCTAATTTTGAAAAACTACCCACTCTTTACTCAATTTTCCATATTCTAGACAAAACCCATTTCGTAGAATTTCTAGATCTGATGCCATCTGCACAGAAAGTGAGGCGCAAGTTGGCAGTTTGAGTTTTTCAATAATTTTAGCAGAATCATTCCCCCTGAGATGGAGGTCCACATGTGCAAGCTGGGTGAATTATGCCTTATGTGTCCGCATGAAAACATCATTCTGGACAAAACCCATGTACCCGATTTTCCTCTAGAAGCTTTCCAAAATTTCGAATTATTTCTAGTACCAGATTAGCACAGTTGGTACGGGATTAGAACAGTTGATACCAGATTAGAACAATTAGTACCAGAATCTTGTAGCCAAGGGTTTAGTACCATATGAACACAGTCATGACTATGGGTACCGGACCAACGCAATGGTAATACTGGATGGAGCTAGTACCATAATAGGCGCAATCTGGTACTGGATGAAGCTGGTACCGGAAGAGGCAGAGAGCTGGTACCGGATGAACGCAAAGGTAGTACTGGATCACTGTAGAGTATTGGATGACATGGAGTGTGGGTACTGGATGAATTTCTAGGCACCGGTTGACTGTAGAACCTTATGGTACCGGATGACTTGGAGTATCGGATAACCTACAATGCGGGTACCTGAACAGGAACAATACAGGTACCGGAACATGGACAATGCATATACCGGAACCTGAATAGTATAGAACATGCTGCTTGGAAATAGAAACATAGGATTAAACCATCATCGACAAAACTATTGTATAATCATCCTTTTAATCACTAAAAATATGGAAAACTATGTATTAACCACATATGATGAATAACAAGAGATAATGGAGGTTCATGGTGTAATTAGTGATATTTTATTGACGAAATGTAGGGAGAAGGTATAATGATAAGTGTATTTGTATGACGAAAAGTATGACAAAATTGGAGCTCAACAACATGGTTTATGGATGATGTGGCATATATGACTTGGTATGCTTTTAGAAGAACATCTTGATTATGGTACATCTTGTTGATGTTTGTGAGTAGTATTGGTTGATTCACATCTTGGTGATATTGTGCATATGGTTGAGAGTTATCTTTGTGATTTATCTTGGTGAGTAGATCTAATTTGGTTGATGATATTGATGAGACATGTTGTTGTGACAGGTTGTTATGAAATGTTGTTTGTACATGTTTGATGCATAGTTGATGCACTTGTTGATGGTACAGGTTGAGGTACAGGGTTGGTGCATGGTTGATGCACTGGTTGATTGGTACAAGTTGTCAGTGACTGAGTGACAGTGGAAGTGGTTGATTCAGTGATAGTGACATGTTGTCTACATTTGACATTTATAGTTCATGGCGGTTGGATTGGGAAAGGAAAGGGGGTTGTAGCTTCCTTTCGGTTGGTGCCGGAGAATCAGGGAGTTGGAGCTTGAGAACTAGGTGGTTGTATCCACCTTTCGGTTGTAGTTGGAGAACCCAAGGGGTTATAGGCTCCTTCTGGTTGGAGCCAAATAATTTAGGGAGTTGTATCTTCCTTCAAGTTGGAGCCTGAGAAAATAGGGGGTTGGATCCTCCTTCCAGTTGGATCTAGAGAATTGGAAGTTGGTGCTTCCTTGACTGTAATTCTTTGACATATAAGAAAATCATTTCATGTTTTTCTCCAGCATTAGGTTTCCACGTAAATATTGGTGTACTGTGTATTGTGTGGATGTGTTTATTATGCACTGATGGATGTTATTATGATCCATATGGATGTCAATTACCTCCCACCTATTCCAACTGGCTCATTTTGGTAGTTTTCCAGTTTGGCATTTTTTTCCCTAGTTTTCGGGTCCCTAACTTGCAGGGTCGTTTTGAGGCCCTAAACAACATTTTTTAGGGCTCGCCAAAGTTAGGATGAACTTTGATAGATAGAAACAAAATGTGTATTCCTCGAATAGACCTTTACAATGGGCTATCATGCGCTTAAAACGAAGATCGTATGCAAAAGTTATGACCCTGAGAAGTTGATGTACTAACTTACCCAAACGGGGCCCACATGACTTTTGGCGCTTCATCTCCTAGGGTTAGGTTTTTTGGATGTCTAGGGTTTTTGACATTCTTGTTTATTGTAAAAATGCCTTCAGATCCTCATTGTGATCATCTTCTTGTGAATGAGTGCAACTGTCACATCTCTTCTCAGAGATAAACCATCACCATTCTAGCAAGCTTGTTTCCACTGCATTTTACAGTTTCAACTTATTTCCTTATTGAATAGAAACCAATTTTACTGTATATCTGTTATTCTGTGTTAAGCATATTTTGATAATAATCTGTATTCATTTCATTCTATAAATATATTCTGGATCAGTGGTATCAGAGCAGTTTTCTCCTTGTCGTTCTTAATGCATGTCCCCAACGAGGTAAGGGTACAAAGAATTGGGTCTCGAGATTGTTTCTCTTGAGGAAAAAATATATCGCATGCCCAAATGACCTCTCATGGAAGAAAAAAAGAAAGATGATGGGACAGGATATCCCTTCAAAATGTTGCTCGAGGAATCCCTGACACAAAAGAGGAACGAGATGATGGATAGTTTTGTGCAAATCCTTCGGTGGCTACCAACAGGGGATGCATCTTCCTCAAACGGAGGGGCCGCCCCCTTCAAGGTACAAATCAACTTCAATATTCATAAATTTGAAGGTCATATAGGCGAAGATATGGTAGAAAAATGGTTGAATTTGCTAGAAGGGTATTTCTCTATCCATAACTTCTCGAATAGAGAAAAGATTACTTTTGCACTCCTCAAAGCTATCCCCCATGTCAAATATTGGTGGGAAACTTTATGTGAGAAAAAGGAAATAGAGGAACCCTCATTATTTATATTCACAGTCACCTGGGAGTCCTTGAGGGATGCTATTAAGGAACAATACTACCATGTTGGAAGTTATGACGACCTGTACACAAAATGGACCACGGTGCGGCAGGAAAGAGACTAGTAAATTTGGGTCAAATTTCGACGGTGTGTTCGACACAATTGACACTTTATATTGTCAGGAGAATGACAAACAATATACCCCCTCAAATTTCATTTCACATGACGTCGCTTTTCCAATGCCATAACTATCGTCTCTATTGCGACGTTTCATGCGGACACGTGTCATCTCTGATTTGACTGTCCAAACCCCATATAGCCGTCACTACACCGACATCATAGACATTGGAATTCTGACATCCCATTTCGTTGGTCTCCACTACGTGTGTGCTGTGGGAGCGACATTACCATACATCATAATACAGACATATGATAATGTCACTCCACCGATGATTAATTATTCATATCCCACATGTTTACTATGGGAGTGACGTTACCATACATCGTAAGAACGACGTATGGTAACGTCTCTCCACAGACAGTCAATTATTCATCTCTGACGTGTTTCTGTGGGACCGACATTACCAAACATCACAATACCAACATATGGTAACATCGCTCTACCAACAGTCAGTTATTCATCTCTGACGTGTTTTCTATGGGACTGACATTACCAGACATCGCAATATCGATGTCATGTAGTTATTTAAAAATAAAAATAAATGTCAATTGTAGAGGGATGAGGATAAGGAGAGAGATGAGTGGAAGAAGGTAGAGAGAGATGTTGGATATCATGGAAAGCGTTCCGTTATCCAATACGTGACTTATGACTTGAGGCATGCATGTGGAGATCAACAACAATGAATAAAAAAGAGAGGCAACAACATCTACATCATCAATTTTATTTGCACAAGGGTGTACAAAATCTTAAGCTGGAGTGTGATGATGCGACTCCTAATTGTTTTATTATGAGGTCCATTTTTTAGATATAATGACCACCGTTTTACTCCATGAGACCTCTCTTGGCCATGATTAATATAATTATATTAGTGTTTGTGAAATTGGTTGTTAATGAAATGATTTGGATGATTGAGTGTGTGATGTATCCTAGTTTAGTTATGGTTTTGATGATTTCATGCATACCTAAGGATGTACTAGCCTATGGATCTAGCAAGTCGAAGTTCAAGTAATTCATTAACCAACATCTACATGAGATAAAAGGCATTTTGTGTTCCCTTATCAACCTCCAAGGCCAACCAAGCCTTCCATCACCTAAGGAACCAAATCTAGCATCATATACACTTGAATTGTTGGTTGATAAGGGTTAATCTGTAAGGGGATTTGGTCCCTAAAACATAGGCCCCTAATTATAGGGATCCTAAGGACATGATACTTTCAATCAAGGATTGAGGAAGTGTTGATTGATGTAGTCTTTTTTGCATAAATAGGAGCTAGGGATTAGCCTTAGCTAGTCTCATATATACTTGGAGAATTATGAACTCTTATAGAGCTAAGGAATTCAAACTTATGGAGGATGTATTGTTGTTGGGGATTAATATTCTAAAGAAGAAAGTTTACTTCCAAATTTCTCACTTTTGGTAGTCTTTCTAGGTTCCTTGTAAAAGGCTTGGGGAGGGCTCACTCAAGGATGAGCAAGGAATCTATGTGTGGTGTTACATTTCTTTTCTTTCAACTATCTTTAGTCCATGTTGTTTCCATTTTATGTCATGCATCATTTACTGCAAATGTTCTTCATTACTTGTAGAAAATTACATCATGTCATTTCAAGTAAACTTCATGGTTTTATGTCATTGATGAGAATGTACTACTAACTCTTTTCTCTTAAACTTTGCAGCATGCAACTTCAAGTAGAAATAGCTATGTTTTCTAGTGCTTTGGTTCAAATTTACAATAGGTTAAACGAAGTATATTGATTTATTGTTTTAGTAGGTTAACTGAAGTAGGTTTAATTCCATTTTGTAATAGGTTTATTTTAGCACTGTAGTACAATAAATTAGTTAGATAAAATTGGGTTTGCAACACTTCATTTTATCTCTCATTCATGTCAAGTTAAGTAGGGCTAGCCTTTGATTAGTAGGTGCTTTAAAGATCTATTTTTCAACTCTTTCCATTTAATCATTTTGCAAGTTTCCTTGCATTATTGTTGTATCATTTTCTATATTTCATCCAAACGGATGTGAGGCTACATCTCAAACTAGCTGACCACATTTGGTAAAATCATATCCATAGTACATGCCCCATACCTAACATTTGGTTTCATTATATATTTTCCCATTAAATCCTTACTCAATTTCTTCACCATTTCTTCATTTTTCTAGCTACTATTAATCAATAATGGAAAAATGGAGTCATTGATTTCCTCATGATATTGTTTCTATTTCACACACCACTGCTTTTCATAATTGCTATCCTATTCCTATGGCTTGCAACTTATAAATGTGCATCTCAAATGCAATCCAAAATCTTGTTTTGAAGGACCTAGTAAATAATTTTAGTTAGTTGTTGAAGGTAGAGTAAAGAAAATAATAGAATGGTCAATGAGATTTGAGCATTTGAGGACTAAGTGCTTGCTACATTTCATTCCCCAAAAAGGTTTACTTCTATCCCAAATAAGAATTGCAATCCATTTATACAAGACCATTTCCCACGAAAACATTACATTCAAATCCAATTTTTATTCCATAACCATGGCTCTAAAGGATCTTCATTGATAACATTCATAACATTATTCACTTGTCAAAAGGATACTCATTGATAGCATTCATAACATTATGCATTAATGCTTATCCATGTTTTCTCTAAATGTTCATTCTGCTAGACAATTAGAAGTTGGATGTCACCTTGACTCTCCTCTATTCTAGAGTCATACATTTATTTTGTTGTATGTAAAGGGAATAACCATGGATGCAAGATGTTGCATGCATTATGTTTGATTATGGTGTTAAAATCTTTTATTTCATTCTTAGTAAGGCTCATGTCATTGAAAAGTTGAGGAACCTCACCAAGTCACCATGGAGTAAGTGCTTGCTACATTTAATTCCAAACAATGGCTTATTAATGTATCCGAACCAACAATAATTTCTTTACATTTCTACAAGACCATTGCCGATAACAACATTAAATTCAAATCCTATTTTTACTGAATAACCATGTATCTAATTACCTTTTTCCAGAGCTAATTAATCCATAAATGTGGGCATCACACTAACCATGGTGATTGAGTTGGGTTTTATTCCTAGCATAACCTACATTTCATTGAAGAATGTTGTGATTTCATGGGAATGGTGAGTCTAGGAATAACCAACAATGTTTTCATTCCATGGATATGCTTACCTTTTTCCAGAGCTAATAAATATGCACATGTAGACATAACACCAACCATGGTGATTGAGTTGGATTTTATGCCTACGACTTGTGTTTTGTTGAAGAATATCAAGGCTTCATGGGGACCTAATGATTGCATTCCAATCAAAGAATGACAAGGCTTCACGACGATGGAGAATATGTGAATAACCAATAATTATTACCACAACATCTTGTTTAGGTATTATTTTGAACAATTAGTGGGAAATGCTAAACCCCCATATGCACTTCTTACTTTTTTCTAGAGCCAAATTCCATAATAAATGCACTTCTTATTTCTTAACCATGGATGTAAGATTCCATGACTATCAATTTAGATAATATGTAGTATAATTTTTTTTTTCTCATGTTGGAACCTTGTATTTTGTTTATAGAAAGGCTCATGTAATTGACAAGTCTAGGAACCCTCGCCAAGTTACTAACTAAGTATTTTCCACATTTCATTTTTAACAAGTGTTTATTAATTCTATCCCAACCGACAATGATTGAATTACATTTCTACATTACAATTTCCCACAATAATATTACATGCAAATCCAATTTGCATTGCATAACCATATATCTACTTACCTTGGTCTA
>ML780377.1:315376-326300 GCA_009831015.1 Picea engelmannii
CTTAGGAGGTCTTAGAAGTTCTGGGAGAGAGCTTGAGGGAACTAGGACTCGATTATAGTGCATTTTTTGTAATCATTTGTATAGACACACAGAGATAATAGAAAATCCATTTTTCCTGCATATCGCGTGTTTATGTATATGTATGATTTATATGTTTTTATGCATTTTCATGTTTGAATGCATAGATTGATGAAGTATTGAATGAGTTTCAATTGTTTCTCTCATTTGAGTTCCAGAAGTGCAAGGTGTGCACATAGTCCGCAAAGGGTGTGTTGACAGAGGTGAGTTAACCTCAGGGAAGCTCAGGAGAGATATTGTTAACCTTCATCAGCAGAAGTGATAGGGGTGCATAGGAAGAACTCTTTGTCGCATTTAGAGAGAAGGAGAGTTACCGAGTACTCTGTCGAGATATGCCAGGTGGGCATTGAGCTGGTGCAAGTGTGCACAAAAGAAATCTGTGTTGAGTTCGGTAAGAAACAGAGTTACTGAACACTTTGTGAGGAAAATATCTGCAAGGTGTGCATCGAGAGAGGAGAACTCTAGGAGGGCGAGAAGAATTTATTTTAGAGAAATCCTTCAGATCTGAGTTTGAAGAAATCCCAGAAATGAAAGGAGTGCGTGGGAGATCGAAACCTTTGAGGAGGTCAAGCTCATAAGGGATAACATAGAGAATGTGTAGGAGTCAGACTTATTCTGAGTCTGAAAGCTCAAAGGAGAGATAACGCTGCAAGAGCGTAAGCGAGACCCAAAGGAGTCGGGTTCATGAGAGAAAGTTCAAAGGACGATATATTTGGACGTGGAATAAGTATTCCAAGTCGGGAGAAGTCTAAATCTTAGGAAGAGGAACAACCATAGCCATCAGAATGGTTGTGAGAAGGAATATGGACCGTCAGATTTGAGTTTAGTGAACAAAGGGAGCACAAAGGAAAGAACGGATTCCATCCACTGGATCTGAGCATGAAGGATCGACAACCGTCTGATCAAAGGAAGGTGCATGAGTCTTAACGCTCGCATGCACATGAGAGAGAATATCTCAAGGTTTGAGACTTGAGATTTCCAAAGCCCAGAGATCCATAAGCCAGAGGATAAATTTTAGTCGTTGATTGACCAGGTAAATATAAGCCGTTAGATATTGTGAGTTCAGGAGGAGGCAAGTTTGAAACTTGATATTCCCTAAGCGCAGAGGTCCGAAGGGTCATAATAAATCTGGAACGTTGGATCCAGAGGGAATACGTGTCAACGGGTCGAAAGATTCAGGGGAAGATGGAGGTTGAAGTGTTGAAACACCCGAAGGCCGGACAACCGAAGAGGTGAGAGTCGTTGATCTACGAGGGGACACTTGTCACTAGATCATGAACTTTGGGGAAAGTTACACTGGAGTTTCATTTTTAGAATTGAAATAGCCGAAACCCAAAGACCCAAAGTAAATTTGGGTCATCAAATCTAGAAAGGGTGTGTGGTGAAAGATCATGGATTTTGGGTGAAGTCACTCTGGGAGAATGCGAAGGAGAAAGGTTTGACATCATTGAAGCCTGAACAGTCGAAGGGAACGATAGCCATTGATCTGGAAGAGGACATGTGTCACCATATCATGGAATTTGAAGGAGTCAACTCCAGGGTTTTTATAGAAAGAATTTTAGGAAAGTTTCGAAGCGCCGAAGGTCGAAATGATTAAGGGTCATTGATCCCAAAGGAAGAACACTGATCATTGATTTGTGAAGGGACACATGGAGGACAAAGATTCACTCCGTTAGATAGCCATTGGATCAAGGAGGAAAAGTATCAGAAGATCTAACACTCTGGAAGATTTCACTCTCAAGGTTTGTGTTTGTTGAGATTTGAAATCGCCGAAGGCTGAAGTCTTGAAACTGACGAGAGTCGTCTATGTGAAGGAGGACACGCAGTGTCAGATTTATAACTCTGGAAGAAAGCAGAGGGGAAAAGGTCCAAAGACCCAGAGTAGATCTCGATCGTTGATTGAGGAGGGAGTCGCATGACCGTTGATCTGATCGGAAAGGCCAAAGTCTCGAAGCGAGAGCACAACCGTTGATTAATGAGGATACATGTCAATAGATATTCCACTCTGGAAGATAACCATTCAATAGGGGTGAGGATTTGAGAATTGAGATTTCCGAAGGTCGGACTCATAGAGGAGATATTGGCTGTAGATCCAAGGAGACAGGTGGCAACAGATCTTCCACTCTGGGAGATTACCACACAGAGGAGAGTGGAGTTTGAGAGTTGAAACTCTCGAAGGCTGGAAAGGCGGAGTCAATGAAAACCATTGATATAGAGGGGAGTTACATGTTGACAGATCATAGAGATCTGGGGAGATGCGTGGAAGGAGGAAAGAAGAGTGGAATAGGAGATTCGATAGAAGCCGTTGATCGCGAGGCAGCACTGAGGGGAATAAAATCAGTGGATAGGAGGGATTGTGGGGCAGGTTATGCTTGGACAATAATATTCCCTGAGTGAGCCCCAATTTCAACCACTATTTTAGTGAAGGGATACGTGGCAGAATGAGGAAGATTGCGGGGCGAAAATTAGCTTGGTTTGAAACCACTCTTGCCCATGCCTGCAATCGTGCATTAGTACAAGGGCACAACCCAGGGACAAATGAAGGAAGGGTCTAGTAAAGAGGATCTAGTGCCCACAAATTGAAGAGCGCCAGAATGCATAGATAGAGGGTGCAAGTGTTACAGGACTTGAACACGGGAGGAAAAGGGACCTATGTATAATTGATCTGGGTTCATTCAGGAGCCCTAAGATTTGATACAACTCAACAATTGGAACGATCCAGAGAATGGGAGGTCACATAACCCCAGGAGGGGAGGGGGGCTGCATCAGGTGGTATCAAAGCCTTTTTGCAGAATTGATTTATGTAGGCCGAGGAGAGAAGACATTAAATAAGAGATAGTATGATACAATTAGGTGGTATCAGATCTTGATTTCGTCTATAGATTTGAGGTGGAAGAGAAAGAGGAGAAGGCCAAATTTTTCTTACAGACAATAGACAAGAAGGAGGTGAAAGGAAGGCAAAGTACTGATGCTCTATGAGAAGGTTGTTGCATGGACGCAGCAGAAAAAATTTAAACATACAGGTGAGCTGTGAGGGAAGATGGAGATTCTCTTGGATGGAGAGTGATCCATAAACTTGCCAGAAGGGCAGGTAGAAAGTGGAAATGGCTACTGAAGGCCATGGACGTGGTTGAAGAGAAGGCCGCAAGAAGAAGAATAATCTAGAGATGGATCTGGAGTTCAATTAGATAAGAGCACAAATGTAAAAACTTGCATTTAAAATGCAACAGGATGAAAAAGTGCATTGGGTGTATGAGTGGCCCATGGAGAAGAAGGTAAAGTGGCCAGTTAAGAGATTGTTGGCCAAAGGACAGAGAAGGCTGATGAGAGTGTGGTTGAGGCATGCTGAAAACCTCAGTGAACTAGAGGAGGAACTGATTCACATCTATGAACTAGAGGTTGGGAGAAATCTCAATGACGACGAGGAGAAGAGATCAGATGAAGATATCATAAACTACCAGGTGGGCATAAATGGAATTTCGAGTTTCCAAGTGGGCAATGGAAAGATATCAGGTGGAGGTATCAAGTACTTCTAGAGGAGAAGTGATGAAATTTTAGATTTCCAGGTAGGCAATGAGATGGGATCGGTTGATCTCATAGATTGCCAGGTGGGAAACAAAAAATTACCAAATCACTAGGTGAGTAGGGAGAAAGAAATGAGACTGCCTGAAAGTCTCAGGAGCTTAGAAGTGGGTTCATGTCAGCAAGGATCATTGATAGGTGAAGATTCATGTGGATTTTCAAACCAAGTGAATGAAGATGATGACAAGTTAAAAACTTTCACCATCCAAGAGAAGGATCAGAGGAGTACTTTGATCATTGGAGGGATCAAAGAATTCCTGCCAAACAACCAAATGAAGGCCAATGCACATGACGAAAGTGTGGCAGCAAGGGAAGGACAACCAATAGTGACTGTCATGATGAAGGAGCAGGTATCAAAATCTGCCCAAGGAAAAGAAGAAGAGGAGCACACAGTTGAGATGCTCACTCAATGGGAGATAGAATTGTGGATGTTTGAGGATTGGTTGGACAATCTAGAACCAGTAGATGGCTACTAGAAGACAGTCATGCAAAATTCAGGAGAAGAGCATTCAGGATAATTGCTCAAAATTTTCAGCTCGGAAGCTGAACAGGAAATGACTACAACATTGAAGCCTGCAACAGAAGAGGGAGAAGACAACATAGACTTTGCTGAGCTGCATGAGGAATTATAAGCCCTGGAAAGAGGTAGGCACATCCAACATGTCAATTTGGAGGAAGATGGAGGAGCATACCTGTTATCACTCCAGGAAACTCTCCTAGGTTGTAAGTCGGAGATGCCTGGTAACTAACTCTTTTTTGGGAAATGTTTTCTCAACATTTGATATGGTTTTGGGTCAAGATGAATATCTAAGTACTTGACTGTGTTTTCAAGACTGTCTAGAGATACAAAATCTCACAAGGCCTTCTAGCACCGTGGTCAGACAAGTTTGATTAAATGGGGGAAAGAAAATAGCTATTGAACCAGATTATGTTTCATACCAACAAACACAATGGGTCTAACAACCAAGAAATAACTTATGATTATCAACTAAGACAATTAATCAGTGAGATGACAGTCACTGTAAATTGAATGAGCTTCAACAAAGGACTTCCACTCATAAGCTATAAAATAACAGAGGAGAAAATCTGACACAGAACTGAAGGAAGCTTGCAATTTTTTATAAAATAAGAATAGGTCTTTTCATTACAGTGGCAACATCATAGCACTCAAAATCGAACCCCACTCTCAGACTGAGTTCCTGGGCTTTATAGCCTTTACAAACAGTTTTCAGATCCTCAAATCATGGATCTGATATACTAAACATAGTAATTGAAAATTCTGTTGCAAAAGAAGTGGGATGCTTCCTCAAAATGAGGCCAATCCCAGATTTGTCTCTATTGATTGTTGGTGAAGTGTAGAACAGCCTCCCAAGGCTAAATGATCATTCTCAAATGGAAACCAAGTCGAATTTGCTGATGTGGCCAGGTGTCCTGCTTTTTTGCCTTTGTTAAAGACATCAAAAACCTTTGAAACACCTCCTTTCTCCACCATTTGTCAAAACTAACTATTGTGCTAGACTTGATAATTCACCACATGTCTATTCCAAGAGGTTTCATCTCATTATGCTTCAAAAATTCCTGATCTGGGTGAAATTTCAAGAATTCTGGTTAAAACAGGCTTTCGGTGGTTAACATAGAAGACTTCTGGGTGAATTAACCACCGAAAGTCAGAATTTTCAGAAAAAAACTGCCTTTGTGAAAAATCAATTTTCTCAGCCGTGGAATGTTCGTTTTGCACGTTCAAATAGTCAATTTTCATCTAAAGATCATAGTCTTTCCAACGGTGCAATCATATTTGTATTTGGAGCTAGGGAAGCTGGAAAAATTTTCGTTACAATATTAGGAATCATTCTTGCAAAAAATGACAATGCATGTTTTGTCGTTAACATCTGGCTCCAACTGGGATGGAGACCTCCCTGCGAGGTCTCCAAGAACCTAGCAGACCTTGTGCCTTTAGTATTGGGCCATGGAGTCATTCAGTCTTTTCAGTGGTTAATGAGCACATCCGGCTCGCCTAAACCACCGAAAACAGAAACTTACCCAAAAATCAAAACTTGATGAATCTCGATTACCTGCAAGAGTACAAAGACCTCAGGGTTTGCTAGGCAAAGATCCTCTTTCTGTTTACAACGCTTCCCATTCTCAGTATGAGGTCAACGGGCACATCCACCATAACTATCTTCCATCATGAAGATTTTCACTATTTGCATATTTCAGCTTTCCAGAAACACAATGAGGAAAACAGGTTGCACCACCACTGGCATTTACATTAGGTATAGAAGCAGGATCAAGGACTACAGTAAACCAAAAATCCACTGGATTGTGTGGACGATCATAAAGAAGCCACCGATAAGTTTGCAGTAAAAAACTTAGGTTGTAAAGCCACCAACAGAGGGTGTTGTCTATGTAAACCTTATCTGGATCGTGTATCAATACAACAACAGCTTCAGATACAAATCATTTTTAGATCCTCTGATATATGCAGGTAGCCTTTTAAAAATGACCAAATATAGTCAAAAAAACTTCTTTTTGGCTTTCTTCTCCAAGACTAGTGTTTAGACTTGGTTTGATAATTCATAATCATCCTATTCCAGAAGATTTCACATCATTCCAACTTGAATATCTCGAATCTGGGCAAAATTTTGAATATTCTGGTTAAAACAACTTTCTGTGGTTAACAATATTTTGATTTAAACACCTTATCCACCGAAAGCACTTATTTTTGGTGGTTAATGAGCACTGGAGGGCTTGCCTAAACCACCGAAAAACAGAAGTATTTCAAAAATCAAAATATCAAAATTTTGATTACCTGCATGTTTGTAAATGACTTCAGGGTTTCTTAGATGAAGCTCCTTTCTCTCTGACTAAACTTGTAATCTCCTCCTGTTGGGTTTCAACTTGCAACTATTCTTCCTCGGGATCTTTGTGCAGATTATCTATTGGCTAAAATTCGTTTCACCTTTTTGGATCAATGTTTGGGTCGAGCTCCATTGTCGATGACGATGTGGGCATTCCAATCTTTACTGCTTGCTGGAATGGTTGTTCACCTTTGCAAACGCTTTGAACTTCTGGCTCACTTTTGAACTGACCTGATACAATTATGAATTTCTCCTCATAAAAGTCTCGATCACCATCACATATGTAAAAGAGTTGCTTAAAGCTCGATGGTCTTGGTTGGAACCTGATACAATTACTTAGCCGACTTTGATTATTTGTGTCAAATGACTTCGAAAGGTGCTTCTGTTCATTTGTTGCATTGCTTGCATCTGTCTCGAGGTACTGAAGCACCTCCATTATCAGTTGCTAAAAGACTGGAATTTACTTGCTTAGGTTGCTCTGCTCCAGCTTTTGAAGTAAAGGAAACAACATTAGAGGAGAACGAACCAGAGCAAGTAATTCATTCAAAGGTTTTAGCCTTTTTGCAAAGAGTGTGTCAGGACTGCATTCCTCTAGCTGCCGAATTGCCACTTTCCCACCATGAAGACCATCTCCTTGTGTTCCCCAAGTTAGAATAGCATCCAGAACCCTTTCCTCAGAGATCACTACCAAATGGGGGTGCAGAACACCGATAGTCGAATGACTGCCCCAAATAATGCCTACCGACAAACATAGGAATCCATCCCGAAGCCGGACGCCCTCAAGAACCCAGTAGCCAGACCAAAGCAAATTGAAACACACCAGAGAGACTTTGAGCAGCTAGAGCGCCGAGAATACTCTCTATAGTGATGAAAATCTCCACTTGCTGAGACTAAACAACAATGTCACCTTACAATTCTTTTAGAAAATAAAGAACTTATCAACCAACTCAACTTCAAATTTGACGCTGAGGAAAAGGGTGCATGAATCCACTACCAGATCCCAAAAATAAATCTGATCCTTAGTGTACTGCATACAAGCTATGATTCAGGCTTTTGTTGTGTTGTGTGCAGGTTGCAAGTGCACGTGGAGCTGGAGATGAAATTGTGCGCCTGTACGAGGGAATTTCAGTTGTTTGCTCTGCTTAATCAATACACGTGGACTCGGTGCATGATATAATAAACATTTAACCACATTCCCAATTAATTATGACATCAGAGCACTCATGATCATTCTCCATAAGATCCGCATACAATCTTAAATTGGTTATGACATAATCGCCCATGAAATTCTAAGCCATACTCAACTCAACGATGACTGACAGCCCGAGCGTATAGAGGATTTTTGGGCAGAAATTTCTCAACCAACTGGAAAAATGATCAATAAGTCTTCACCAATAGTCGTGATCTTTGGCAGCTGAATCTTACCCGCTTCCAAATCTTCCACCTCATCCTTGATGGCCAAG
Source organism: Picea engelmannii (assembly GCA_009831015.1). Taxonomy (NCBI): domain Eukaryota; kingdom Viridiplantae; phylum Streptophyta; class Pinopsida; order Pinales; family Pinaceae; genus Picea; species Picea engelmannii. The sequence continues at coordinate 323,358 of ML780377.1, forward strand.
GCAATTTGCATGCAAGTTTCAGATCTTGGTTGATGATTTCTAACGAAAGACCAGTTCAAAATTGTCACTGGGCCAGTGAGCATTCCCTTCATGGGTCGAGCAGTTATGCTCTGGGCCACCTTAAACCGGAAGACAGTCATAGGCTTCGGGCGACTGACATCATCATAGATAACTAGTGGCTTTATTATTGCCATCTTCGTCTGAATCCTGATCATCAGAAGAGGTGCCAGTTTCATCTTCCTGGGATGCAGCTCCTGAAGTATCTTCAAATGGCATCTCAGGATGCCCTTGATGCCCCAAGTACTGTAAAATATACTGCCTTGGCTAACCTTGAACCTCAAAATTAATGGAAGAAAAGGGTCTCCCAACCACATACACGTGACACTCACCCAAAAAATACAATTGATCGATCTCTTGTCCTTGAACCCTACCCAAGAGCTCAACCTGTAAGATGTCCCCAATACATAATACTGGTCTTGGAAGCTTGAATGATTGTAATTCATCCTCCTGTAACATTGGGTACTCTTGGGAGATATACATCCAGACATAGTCTTCACAGGGAGATCTATCAGATGACAAGGACCCATCCATTACAGAGCTTTTGATTCCTGGTGATGAGCTAGAATAACCAAACCGAAAGCAAACTACATTTGCTGAATATATAGGAATCCCCCTCTGAAGGTTAGCTTGGAATGGACGTGTTCTAACTTCGTGCACACCATAAATTTTCATGCGCATTTTAACTTCGTGCACAACAAACAATTTCTTGTGCCACCTGTAAGTCAATGTCTCAAAGACATCTCTACTGCTTTCTCCTTTACTTGACCAATAATATGGCCTTCCATTTTTCTTAATACTTGTGTCCAATTTAATACTTGCATTCGATGTAAAGCTGACACCTTCATGCGGATAGTTGTCAGTGTTGGAAGCACAAATATTCCTACAAATGCAAGTTTTCTCCACAGCGGGTCTAATAAGTTCATGGGCCAGCTTTCCATAGACTCTATGTTCCATATTCAAATTTGTCCATGCTAAATCTTTACTTGAGCTTGGTCCTCCAAAAATGCTCTTCTTATCTTCTTCCATCACAGAATTAAAGTTGGATACTTCTGGACAGATTCTGATGCAGAGGTCTTTAAAGAAACTACTTTCAACCACAATTCTGGATTCTCCATGTGCAAGAAGCCAAGCAGGCAGGGGAAGGGCACATCGTGCAGATATTGCTGGTGCAGCTGCAGACTTTAGTGCTCCCTTCAAGGCAGAAGTATCTGAGAAATATTTTCCACATAGGATTAAGGTTGGTTGTTCATAGTCTACTGCAATAAACCCATTATTTTCATTTGGCCCAAGCCCAACATACTCCCATGTAGTTGGACTTATACCTGTTTCAGAAGCTTGTTGAATTGTGGTTTGGAAAAATCAGCTGCCCCTAAAGAGAAGTTTCCTCGAGCAAAATGCAGAATGAACACATATTGTTACAACAACGCATTATGGAGACAAATGTTGTAACTAAATTGTAAGCAATTCTCACTGGACTGATATCAGCATATGTTTCTACTTATTCAACAATGACTGCAAGCGATCTACATGCTCGTAGGACGAGCTTATTTTTCTATCTACTCCTACATCTAAGCCAACAGTATTGGCTCTTATTAAGTGAAGTCATGCTTCCAATGAAGCCATGTCAGAAACTGATTTACAAGCATCATGCTAGATCTTGACCCGAACAACAATGGAGGCCATATCATGCAGAAAAGAGGTTTAAATAGATGATAAAAACAATCTTCTTCCGACAAAAATATCCTTGGGTTTATGCTGCTCCTAAAATCCAAATAGTCAGCAATAGGGTCATTAAAAACTTCAAGGAATACCTCTTTAAGAAGTTGTTCTGAATGAAGATTGACATGCTGTTGTCGATAGCTTCCACCGATCTCCATGTCAACTGCAAACTGCCCATCTTTGATCAAAGAAACATGCATGATATACTGCTGATCTAATTCTTTTTGCTCTTCTTCATGTTTGCTGCAAATTTCCAGTCTCTCCAAATCTTGAAACTATAGGCTTCCCTCATGATCCTCTTCAGTTTCAACAGTTTCACTTTCTAGTTTGTCAATCTGATCATCATTTTTCAAGTTTTCAAAAGGGCTAATCAGATCTTCCTGATCATGATGAAAAACATTTTCTTCAATAGCATACTTTTCATGAACATCTGAATCCTTAGTCAACAAATGAAATTCATGACAACACTGAGGGTAAAGAAGATCAGCTGGAAACTGATCTTCACAAAATGCATGAAAAGCAGTATGAAAATCAACCAAAGAGCTAACACTTGCACTTGGAAGAGACTGACACCAGTCAAGAGCAATCCCTTCTAAAGAACATTTGAACATCTTGATTTGAACATCCTCATGTACAATTTCAAGTCGGTCAATGAATTCATGGAAATCCAGCAAATGTTCAGCTAGCACTTCCCACTCCTCACCTCAGAATATGGGAATACTGTTCTCCCATTCATCTCTATTAGGTACTTGATTAGGGAAACCAACAATGCTCGAAAAATCACAGAACGCATACCTCTTGGCTAAGATTTTGTTCATGTCATACAAGTGGAGTCGCCAACAGATCCGTCCTTCATGGAGTCGCCAGATAGATAATGTACAACCTGATAGTGTCTACTCCTTGTCAATAATCAAGAAATAGATCTGATGTGTCGTTCTCCCAGGAAGATAAGCTTCTGAACTCGCTCCCCGACAACGACGCCAATTTGTTATCACTCCAAGAAACTCTCCTAGGCTGTAAGTCGGAGATGCCTGGTAACTAACTCTTTTTTGGGAAATGTTTTCTCAATATTTGATATGGTTTTGGGTCAAGATGAATATCTAAGTACTTGACTGTGTTTTCAAGACTGTCTAGAGATACAAAATCTCACAAGGCCTTCTAGCA
>ML780377.1:326579-372006 GCA_009831015.1 Picea engelmannii
TTTGAAACACCTCCTTTCTCCACCATTTGTCAAAACTAACTGTTGTGCTAGACTTGATAATTCACCACATGTCTATTCCAAGAGGTTTCATCTCATTATGCTTCAAAAATTCCTGATCTGGGCGAAATTTCAAGAATTCTGGTCAAAACAAGCTTTCAGTGGTTAACATAGAAGACTTCTGGGTGAATTAACCACCGAAAGTCGGAATTTTCAGAAAAAACTGCCTTTGGGAAAAATCAATTTTCTTAGCCGTGGAATGTCCGTTTTGCACGTTCAAATAGTCGATTTTCATCTACAGATCATAGGCTGTCCAACGGTGCAATAATATTTGGAGTTGGAGTTAGGGAAGCTAGAAAAATGTTCGTTACAAGATTAGGCATCATTCTTGCAAAAAATGACAATGCATTTTTTGTCGTTAACAATACCAACCATAGGAACGGTTGGAGGGAGTTGGGGATACACCTACACAAGAGGAACTAAAATAAGCTAACCTATCAGAGGAAGAAGTTGAGCAACAACTCGGTAGTGAGACTGCAGAACTGGATCCTGCAGCAGGGTAGCAATATAATGCCACAAAATAAGAAGAAAACGAATTGGGGGATCAAGATGATCTACCCATTGAGGAGAAGGAAGTGCAGTAGAGAAGACTGTGTAAGAAGAGCCAACCACTGGAGTAGCTGGACAAGGTGATAGAATAAATGAGAAGGCTAATGTTGAAGTCAGTAGAAGCAGTCAACAAAAGGGAGCTAAAAAAAAGAGAACCTTCCATAACAATAGGGAAGAAATAGAAGAGGAAGAAGAAGTAGCAACAACAACAACATAGCTGGAGAGGAGCAAGAGGACAACTCTAGAAGAGAATTTGGGATCCAGGAGGATTTCAACACTGGATAAGAGGAACTCATGAGCAGGAGCTCATGATTTTCATAGTAGTAGAGTATGATACAGGAGCACCGCTCCACCTCAGAAAATGTGACAACACGCCAACACGTAGACGCGTAATGGAGAAAGGGAGAGGCACCAACCCTCCCATTTTTAAAATTCAAAATATAATCCAATATGGGAGATTGTGTTGTAAGGCTGTAAGATCCAAGCCATGCATTTGTACAAGTAGTTGATAGATCACCTTAAATGGTTGATCGTAAAATAGGTCTTGGTCTAAGTCAGACTGGACATTTCATTTATGTAATGAAGATGTAGGAGTATGGTGTCATAGATGAGATAGTAATGGCACTAAGGCGATGAAGAGGATTAAGCTCGTAGAGCCCTCTTTTGTAATGGAGAGAGAGAGACAGAGAGATAGAGAGGTTTGGGTAGAGAGGCCTTAGGAGGTATTAGAAGTTCTGGGAGAGAGCTTGAGAGAACTGGGAATCAATTACAATCCAGTTTTTGTAATCATCTGTATAGACACACAAAGATAATAGAAAAATAGTTTTTCCTGCATATCGTGTGTTTATGCATATGTATGCTTTATATGTTTTTATGCATTTCATGTTTGAATGCGTAGATTGATGAAGTATTGAATGAGTTTCAATTGTTTCTCTCATTTGAGTTCCAGAAGTGAAAGGTGTGCACATAGTCCACAAAGGGTGCATTGACAGAGGTGAGTTAACCTCAAGGAAGCTCAGGAGAGATATCGTTGAACCTTCATTAGTGGAAGTGCGAGGGGTGCACGGGAAGAACTCTTTGTTGAGTTTAGAGAGAAGGAGAGTTACTGAGAACTCTGTTGAGCTCTGTCAAGTGGGCATTGAGCCAGTGAAAGTGTGCATAGAAGAAATCTATGTTGAGTTTAGTAAGAAATAGATTTACTAAACACTCTGTGAGAAAAATCTCTGCAAGGTGTGCATCGAGCCAGGAGAACGCCAGGAGGGAGAGAAAAATTTCTTTTAAATAAATCCTTCGTTTCTGAGTTTGACGAAATCCCAGAAACACAAGGAGAGCGTGGGAGATCGAAACCTTCGATGAGGTCAAGCTCAAAAGGGATAACACAGAGAATGCGTAGGATTCAGACTTATTCTAAGTCCGAAATCTCAAAGGAGAGATAAAGCTACAAGAGCGTACGCGAGACCCAAAGGATTCATGTTCACGAGATAAATTTCAAAGGCTAAGATCTTTAGACATGGACTAAGTCTTCCAAGTTAGGAGAAGTCTAAAGCTCAGGAGGAGGAATGACCACAACCATCAGATTGGTTGTGAGGAGGAATTTAGACCGTCAGATTTGATTTCAGTGAACAGAGGGAGCGCAGAGGAAAGAATGGATTCCATCCATTGGATCTGAGCATGAAGGATCGACAACCATCTGATCAGAGGAAGGTGCATGAGTCTCAATGCTCACATGCACACGAGAGAGAATATATCAAGGTTTGAGACTTGAGATTTCCGAAGCCTGGAGAGCCAAAAGCTCGAGGAGAAATATCAGTCGTTGATCGACCAAGAAAATCTGAGCCATCATATATCATCGGTTCAAGAGGAGGCAAGTTTGAAACTTGTGATTCCTGAAGCGTGGAGGGCCGAAGGGCCAGAACGAATCTAGACCATTGGATCTAGAGGGAATATGTGTCAATGGGTTGGAAGATCTAGGGGAAGGCAGAGGTTGAAGTGTTGAAACACCAGAAGGTTGGACAACCAAAGAGTCGAGAGCTGTCGATCTGCGAGGGGACACTTGTCACCAGATCATGAGCTTCGGGGAATGTTACACTGGAGTTTCAGTTTGAGATTTGAAATAGCCAAAACTTGAAGACCCGAAGTAAATCTGGGTCGTGAGATCTAGAAAGGGTGTGTGGTGAAAGATCGTGGATTCCTGGTGAAGTCACTCTGGGAGAATGTGAAGGAGAAAGGTTTGACATCGCGAAGCCCAAACAACTGAAGCGAATGATAGCCATCGATTTTTAAGAGGACATGTGTCACTAGATCATGGACTTTGGAGGATTGCACTCTGGGGTTTTTATGGAAAGAAGTTTTAGAAAGTTTCGAAGTGCTGAAGGCCAAAATGATTAAGGTCCGTTGATCCCAAAGAAAGAACACAGATTGTTGATCTGTGAAGGGACACATGGAGGATGGAGATTCACTTTGTTAGACAACCGTTGGATCAAGGAGGACAGGTGTCAGAAGATCCATCACTCTAGAAGATTTTTCTCTGGAGGTTTGTGTTTTTTGAGATTTGAAATCGCAGAAGGTCGAAGTCCCAGAACCAACGATAGTCATCAATGTGAAGGGGGACACGCGATGTTAGATCTAGAACTCCGGAAGAAAGTGGAGGGGAAAAGGTACGAAGACCCAGAGCATATCTCGATCGTTCATTGAGGAGGGAGTTTCAGTACCATTGATTTGATCAGAAAGTAAAAAGTCCTGAAGTGAGAGCACAACCATTGATTGAGGAGGATACGTGTCAGCAAATCTTCCACTCCAGAAGATAGCCAGTCAGTAGGGGAGATGATTTGAGAATTGAGATTCCCAAAGGCCAAAATCATGGAGGAGATCTTGGCTGTAGATCCAAGGAGACAAGTGGCAATAGATCTTCCACTTCAAGAGATTTCCACATAGAGGAGAGTGGAGTTTGAGAGCTGAAACTCCTGAAGGCCAGAAAGGCGGAGTCAACGACAACTGTTGATCTAGAGGGGAGTTACGTGTTGACAAATCGTAGAGATCTGGGGAGACGCATGGAAGGAGGAAAGAAGAGCAGAATAGGAGATCCGATAGCAGCCGTTGATCATGAGGCAGCGCCAAGGGGAAGAAAATTAGCGGACAGAAGGGATTGTGGAGATATGACATGCTCGGACGATAATATTCCTTGAGCGAGCCACAATTTCAACCACTATTGTAGTGAAGGGATACGTGGTAGCACGAGGAGGATTCCCGCAATCGCACATTAGTACAAGGGCACAACCCAAGGAAATATGAAGGAAGGGGCTAGTGAAAAGGAGCTAGAGCCCGCAAATTGAATAGCGCCAGAACGCGTAGACAGAGGGTGCAGGTGTCACAGGACTTGCACACAGGAGGAAAAGGGAGCTATGTATAATTGATTTGGGTTCATTTAGGATCCCTAAGAGTCAATACGACTCAACAATTGGAACGATCCATAGACCGAGAGGTTGCAGAACCCCAGGAGGGGAGTGGGGCTGCATCAAATTCTTCGAATTCCACCTCTCCCATATGGTGGGCCCAAAAATCAGAAAATACTTATTATCCAAGGACTTGTAAAGATCATTGTTCCCTACACACAAAATGATTTCATGATTATTAAGTTAAAAATAATAATTTAGATGATTTATATTTGTCTACATAGAGAACATGAAAAAAATAAAATTTTAAAAATTACCTGGGACTTTAACTTGCTTTAATGGAAGCCCTTCCTCGTTGACCATAAAGGTGCCCTTAAGGGTCCCTATGATGGTCACATGTCTTGCTTTAGGAAAAAAAATGATATAGTTTGTCAAATCATCGGCCTCATCTTCGTCACCACCTCCAAAGCCTATGTGTGTGGCCACTTCCTCGGTGTGCATGTCATGGCTCCCACCTAATGGCGTGGAAGGTGGAGATCTAAATAGTTTCTTCTTGGAAGCTATATGAGGGCCTGTGTCAGGACCCTGTGGCATCTGTGCAATGCCACTACTACCAATACCATGCATGTCGGTGTCAGCAGGATCCAAAAATCTCTATATAAGAAAGAAAACATTTTTTCATTTAGATAATGTAAAAGTTAAAAATCAAGCTTTCATAATTGATCTTATGACATGAAAATAAAACTAGTTGAAATTATGGTTATTACCTTATATGTCTTAAGCCTTGTCATAACTTCTTTGATCCTTTCTTCGACCTCAGGAGTTTGATCTAGAATACCTAACAAGTGAGCTAGTTCCTTGTTTCCTTTATTGATCTTTTTTCTAATTAAAACCATAGGGTCGAGGGATTCATACAAATCCCTTTTGTCGAGCATATCATCATCAACATCATGTCCCGCCGACTACATATTCAAAAAAATAAATGATAATTCAGTTATGTAAACCAATAAAATAATTGATTGCCACATAAATAAAATGCACATTAAATGGAATTCAAAAATTGTTGTTCATTTACCTGTTATGAGGTCTCTTTTGATTTACCACAATCATCCTACCACATTACAGTAAAATAAGAACTGTGATCATTATGATGAGAAATAAATTCAAATTTATGAGAAATTCAAATGTTGATAACAAAAATAGGACACACTAAGTACTAAACAGACTGAAGCTCTCCAAATGGATTAACACTGTAAAGAACATAATGAAAATCATAAAATATGAGAGTAATTGCTTACAAGTTGGGTAAATTAGTATACGTACCACCCCCATAATAGAAACATTTGTATCTATTTGATTCAAATTGTAATCAATCAATAAATATTCCCCTGCAACTATTGATTTGATTGCACATACGAATACACGGTTTCCTTCATGCCCCTCAAATACGCAATTGGGTCTCTTATTTGTGGTCATGGGTTGTGTACTCTTTATAAAACCTGAAATATTCCCCATTGCTTTTGGCCTTCCATCAATATAGATAGTTTCTCCTTTATTTTGATCATTGTCTTTTAGATGTATATAATTGGCAGCCAAGCCATATATTCACATACTTTTTGTATATTGGACTATTCGTATCCAATCTTTGTATATATAATAGGGTCCGACATACTCCATCAATTCAGTTATTCCATCGTAACATACCTTTATGCCATCCATGAAAAATATCCCCAAACCATGTAATGACGATGGAGCAATCTGATATATTCTTTCGTTTACACAAACATCAATGTTTATTTCAGGAAGATCCTTGGGTACCCATTGTTTCACTATATGTTTGTACCTCAAGGGAACCTCGATGTCTTCTATGCTCTCATGATCATAAGAACATGATCCCCCTTTTGCAAGAAAAAATTCCATGCGTCTGTGGAATTTTCTTCTGATCTTCTCACCTCTAGTTGATCTCTGCCTATTAGACCTACTAGATGTCTCACTTTCTTCTATTCTACCTAAAATTTCCTCACTCAATGAAGATATATCTGACAAATACCTATTTTCTTGTATGTCCTATAACACCATTAATGACAAAAACAGTCAGTCAATCAAGATGTAACACTAGTTCATTACTAGTATCCTATTAGTATCACAGTAAGCTCATAATGATTGCCATAATGTTACTTTTTCACAATTTTATTATGCTCTATTACTATCGGTATACTCTATGGGCATTATAGGGGCATGTTTGGAGTCAAATGACATCAACACCAAGAAAGACAAAGCATTTTGAGATATTTTTAGTTTATTACAAATTCATGTTCTATGACTCTCTCTGTCTAGTGTTTTCGATATTTTTGAGCTTTGGAATTGAAATGGTTAGAGTGGGATAAGAAGCACTCATATCATCTATTTTTTTCTAGTGAAAAATTGACCCAAACTCGATAGGAACTATGCAAAAAATTAGGATTCCACTTCTATGTTGGGAATTTTTCTCATGTAACTTTACCCTAAGTGTTTTTGGACAATTTAAAGACAACCCAAATCATGGTATTTCTGAAAAAAATGAATAGGAAAGGTGGAACTTTAACTCACTGAAAAGACTATCCTCATCGGAAATATGAATACTATTTCAAATACATGAATATGCCAATACTAGACTACAATACCTATGTTGAACACTTAAGTGGACCCTAATAACATTGATAATACCAATGGAGTTCACGACTAGGGAAGAGGGAACAGTTGAACACTTAAGTGGACCCTAATAACACTGATAATACCAATGGAGGTCACGACTAGGGAAGAGGGAAACGAGGTGGATAAGGTGGAGGATGTGATTCCTCAACCCAAGGAGAAGAAACAATAGAAAGGTAAAGGTGGCCTACACATATCAAAAGGGAGCGAGCAATTGAGAGTAAAGTACATTATTAAGTAACAAATACGAGAGTTGTTATTGATTCATAACCCATCGATGGCTACAAAATTGTAAAGGCTAAGTCGTGGGTGCGAGTTATTGACAATGGGATAAGTTATGTTGTTGTTGGTGTCCATTTCCTTGACTCACTCCATCCAAAAAAGGACAAATGTTTTAATTACCTTGACTCACTCCATCCAAAAAGGACAAATGGGACAAGCCCTTATTCAAAGGACATGATTACATATTGGTCGGATTAATGGTGAATGGACATTGCGACTAAGTGGACATTGTGTGGGATTCATTATGACATTTGTAATTTTCACAACTCCCAAGGTATATTCACAACTCCTAAGTTTGTTCACAACTCTCGATGCAATCTTACAACTCTCAAGGCATTGGGCATAATGGCATAGGAATTTTGGGGATATTCTTCATGCACATGGACCTATCATACCATGCCATGTCACAAATATTGGAGTGGTCAACTTGTTTGTGCATTTGGAGGCATGTGTCACATAGTTTTATGGATGACTTCCTTGGAGGATGCATTTCGTAGCCATTGGGGATTATATTTAGCACATATGGACCTTCTTGGACTTCCATTGACTTGAGTATATGATTGACATGATTTGAGAAGGAGGTTACACATTGGATACCTAACACATGACCATTGGAGCTTAATTTAGGGGATTCATCCACTCTTGAGGGATTCTACTCATTACTTGTTGGTATTTTTCACTTTGGGGAGCTACGTGTCCACCTTGGAGGATAACTAAGAGGTTTTCATTGCCTACTTTGATGAGTTGGTTGTGGATCTATCCACTTGGAGGATTTTGGAGGCTACATGTTTGATTGCAACCTACCCCTCAGCGGACGATCGCTCTCACCAGGACCTTCAACAATTCGGCCCAAAGAGTCAACAGCTCTCCAACTCCCTCGGGAGTTCTTTTACCCACAGTATTCTCGGTGATCCTCCCTTCGTACTTCGGAAGATCGGACTTCGTGGATCAAGAACCTTATGGTACTACTCCTGTATCACTTGAAACACCGAACCCCGAATACCGATAGTCAACGGTCAGTCCTCGGGATATCGCTACCTGCGCTATCAATGCTTTGGCTTATCAAACCCTGAGTGCCGAGGTACCGAGTTCCCGACATGAAGCCACCTGGACTCCATTCACTCTCGGCTCCACGATGCCACGTCCCTTCGGGATTTCGCGGATCGTGGATCTACGATGCAAAGTTTCCTGGCTGTTGGAAACCCTGAATGCCGAAACTCCGATGCTCCGGATTTGTGCCACCTGTCCCTCCGACAATCGATGGTTCCCACAGAATTGGGAAATCGCGACTCGCGATTTCTATGTGCATGTAACTCTTGCACTCGTCAACCCCGATACACCGATATACGATGACAATTGATTCTTCAGTGCACCTGCGAGTTAATCCCCCTCGCAACTCCTCCGCGATCTGACGGTCTGCGGAATTTCGTGATTCTCCTTGATAACTTCAAGTCGTCGATTCTCTTCCTCTTGAAGAGTTCCTCCGCTTCACCACCTTTTCCCTATATGAACTTCACTGGGGCCTATTCCCACAACGAACAAGGGTACTCTCCCTTATGAGCTGGATTTTCTCTAACTCCCCTTGAGATCTTTCGAGCACGATACCTGCGCTCTCCCTTCAGCAACTTTCCAAGTGCTGAAGTCTTCTAGGTTCTGCGCTTCCACAGTCGCAGCAACCCCGACCCTTCCTTTCTCAGACGTGCTACAGAGACTCCAGTTCGACCTGCACTCACCTGCACGGTTCAAACAACCCCACACGACTCTGGGAAAAAGAGAACAAAAGTCCAACTGCTTAGCCTCCTCAACGCACTCTATGCAGAGGAATTCAACTGCACTCTATGCAGGAATCTCCTGGCCTAAGAAGAGAAACAATTGAAACTCATTCCCTCATTCTCTCAGGTTTCTAACCTGATATGCAATCACATAAGCAACATATAAAAGATAAGCATAAAAGGAAGCAAGCATGCAGAAACATAATATAAACAACACACAGAGCTCAAACACATCCATGGAATTGAATCAAGGCTTTCCTATTAATTCAATTGTCTGTACATGGGGTTCCTCCACAAGCTCTCTGTTCTGCTCTCCCTTGCTCTCAATGCTGAATAATGGATGATTAAGAATTATCTTAATTACACAAGGAGGGTGCCTATATTCGTTTTCCCTCCTGGAAGATGAAACTGTCTAATCTACAGCTAACCCTATCTACCAACATTTAAAACTGTTAAATGCCTTCTTATCTATAACATAATACAAGTGCGCTCAGCTTTGAATGCCTTTAGTTAAACGGCGGTGCAACAATACCAAGGTAGAATTCAAAATCTAAAGTTTGTTGGCTTGTCCAGCTGTATGCTCTTTTCCTCCGCGCGCGGCTTGCTGATGACGTTGTAGATGCTCCTGCATCATACTCCTCGGCTCAAAAGATTTCATGGGCTCCTGTCCATGAGTTCCCACACACTATGCCCATGCTTTTGTATTACTGCCTCTGTTTCCCAGCTGGCATCCTCCACTGGGTGGTTCTTCCATTTCACCAGGTATTCAAAATATTGCTTCCTCCTGGTCTTCTTGCCTACTCTCTTATCCAGTATGCACTCCATCTCGGGCTTCTGTGCAACTGGCAACTGCTTCTGCCACTGGACCACTGGTTCCTCAACACTTCCAGCTCCTGTTTCTTCGGCTTTATATGGGTATAAATCCGAAATGTTGAAGATCAGAGATATCCCGATGCCCTCCGGCAACTCAAGATCATATGCATTCTCCCCGAATTTTCTCAGGACTCTACACGACCCAATTTTCTTCATCTTGAGCTTGTTGTATGTTCCCCTTGGGAACCTTTCCTTCCTCAGGTGTGCCAGAACCATGTCTCCAACCCCAAACTGAAGCTGTCTTTTTCTTTGATCGGCTCTGCGCTTATATTCTTGGTTCGCCTTCTGCAGTCACTGCTTCACCTCTGCGTGAAGTTCCTGCATTGCCTCAGCGAATTCCTCAGCTCTCGCGCTGCTAGTTTCAGCCTGTTCTGACTCCCTGAGTTCAGACACTCCTCTCGGCTGTGTCCCATACAAAATCTGAAATGGGCTCTTACCTGTACTCCGATTCACTGAATCGTTGTACGTAAATTCTGCATGTGGTAGAATCTGATCCCAACTGCTGTGATGCTCTGTCACTAGGCTCCTCAACAGATCCCCCAAGCTCCTGTTGAATACTTCTGTCTGCCCATCTGTCTGCGGATGATAAGCAGAACTGAATGCTAAGTCAGTCCCTAACTTCTTCCATAGTGTCCTCCAGAAGTGACCTATGAACTTCGTATCCCTGTCCGAGACTATGCTTCTCGGCAATCCATGCAATCGCACGATCTCTTTGAAAAACAAGTTCGCGATGTGGGTCGCATCGCTGGTCTTATGACACGGGATAAAATGTGCCATCTTCGAAAACCTGTCCACCACTACAAAAATGGAATCCACTCCTCGCTGAGTTCTCGGTAAGCCCAATACAAAATCCATACTGATCGCCTCCCATGGCCTCTCAGGTATGGGCAACGGCTGATAGAACCCTGTGTTCTGCTTTCGGCCTTTCACATGTTGACATATCCGACACCTGTCAACAAATTGCTTCACATCTGCTCGCATGCCTGGCCAATAATATGATTCGCTCAGCTTGGCGAATGTCTTGTCATGTCCAAAATGACTTGCTAAGCCTCCACTGTGCTTTTCCTTCACCAAATTCTCTCTCATAGAGCAATCTGGAATACACAATTGATTTCCCTGAAACAACAATCCATCCTGGACCAGGTAGTCAATCCATGGACTCCTATCCCTGAGAACTGGGTTCTCGGCTGCTTCGTATGCCTCGCCAAAATCCACGTCCCCTGCATACATATCTTTTAAATTTTCAAAACCCAAGGTTTTGACTCTGAACTCCTGCAGCAACAAGCATTTCCTGCTCAAGGCATCAGCTACCTTGTTCACAGTCCCCGAAATATGCTTGATCACGAATGTAAAATTCTGCATGTACTCTACCCACTTCGCATGCTTCTGGTTCAACTTCTCCTGTTGACTCACGAATTGCAATGCATGATTATTGCTGTACAAAACGAATTCCTTGGGTATCAAGTAATGCCTCCACTTTTTCAACGCCTGTATGATGGCATAGAACTCCTTATCGTATGTGGAGTACTTCAGCTTTGCATCATCCAGCTTCTCGCTGTAGTATGCCACAGGTCTGTCATCCTGACTCAAGACTCCTCCAACAGCATACCCACTGGCATCACACTTCACTTGGAAGGTTTTCTGAAAATTTGGCAGCACCAGAATTGGTTGCTCAGTAATCTTTCGCTTCAACAAATTGAAGCTCTTCTCAGCCTCGGCTGTCCATTGGAAAACCTTATGCCGCTTCTTCACAGTGTCCATCATCGTGGCACTGATTCCACTAAAATTTCGAATAAATTTTCTGTAGAAGCTTGCCAAACCATGAAAGCTCCTTACCTCAAAAACATTCCTCAGCGATGGCCAATTCCTGATTACGTCAACTTTCTCAGGATCCATCTTCAATTCATTTGCCGAGATTACAAAACCCAAATAAATGAGTTCTGTCTGCATGAAGGAACACTTCTTCAAATTGATCGGCAGCTTCTCCTGCTGTAACCTTCTCATCACAATGGCCAAATGGTTTAGATGCTCAGCCCTGGTTTTACTGAAAATCAGTATATCATCCAGGTACACCACCACAAATTTGCCAATGAATTCTCGCAAGACTTCATTCATCAGCCTCATAAAAGTGCTTGGCGCGTTTGTCAACCCAAACGGCATGACCAACCATTCGTACAAACCCTCGTTTGTTTTGAATGCTGTTTTCCACTCATCTCCCTCTCTCATCCGAATCTGATGATATCCGCTCTTGAGATCTATCTTTGAAAAATAATTTGCCCCGCTCAGGAAATCCATCAAGTCGTCCATTCTCGGCAGTGGAAACCTGTACCTGATGGTGATTTTATTTATCGCCCTGGAGTCTATACACATCCTCCAGCCTCCATCCTTCTTCGGACTTAGTACTGTCAGCACAACACATGGACTTAAACTCTCTCTCACTAGTCCCTTGTCCTGCAGATCCTGTACCTTCCTTTTGACTTCCTCGTTCTCCTGAGGTGTCAACCTGTATGCTGCCTTATTTGGAAAACTTGCTCCGGGTATGAGGTCAATGTGATGACTCACACTCCTCACCGGTGGCAACGAACGAGGTAGTTCGTCCACGATGATGTCAGCGAACTCTCCCAGCAGTTCCTGAATCTCTTCCGGCAAGTCGTCCACTCTTGTGCTTGTCAGGACAATTCTCGGCTTCCTGATAACAAGGAATTGTGGATCCTCATTCTTCTCCAGCTCTGTGAGAAGCTCTTTCCCACTCATGAGAAGTATCGTGCTGCTAAATTCTGGTTTCACTTCTTTATCCTTCATCGGCAGCAACGTGTGTGTTTTCCCATCCTTCTCTAAGGTGTAGGTGTTCATCCTTCCGTCATGAACAACGTTTCTATCAAACTGCCATGGTCTTCCCAATAATACATGACATACATCCATGGGAATGACATCACACAGAATTTCATCCCTATATTCACCCATTTTAAAATTTACCAAGCATTGCTTTGTAACACATACCTGGTGTCCTTTTTGCAGCCATGTCACTTTATATGGACTCGGGTGTTTGTGCGTTTTTAGCTCCAGCTTCTCTACCATCTCGGTCGAAACGAGATTGTCTGTGCTCCCACTGTCCACTATGACCTTGCATTTCCAGCCCTTGGTCTTGCAAGTTGTCCTGAACAGTCTACACCTCTGAGCTGTGTCCACCTCCTTCTCGGGTTTCAAAAGGACCTTATGCACTGTCAGTGACTTCCCACTTCCAGTGTTGTCATCCTCCACGTCACGCCTCTGTGCCTCTGCGACGTGAGTTTTTCCTCTGTCCATCTTCCTATCTGGACAGTCCACGGCTTTGTGTCCGTCTTTACCACATGTGAAATATGTGATAATTCCTCCCCTACCTCTTCCTCTACCTCGGGTACGAGGAAATGTATTTGCATCAGCGTAGCCTCCTTGCTGATCATCTTGCTGTCTCCTCGGCTCAGCAATTTGTTGTCTCTGCTATGAGGTTCCACCTCTTTCAGCCTTTCCCTGAGGTCTTCGCCACTCCTCCTTGGGCTTCTGAAATTCTTTCTGGGCAACCGCTTTGCCTTTAGGCTGGCTTCTGCCTCGCCCTCGCTGACCTTGCTTGCGGCTCAGCTTTTCTTCGGCTTTCAGAGCCATCTGGTACGCATCCTCAACTGTTCGGATGGTCAGCATGCTCAGTTCGTCCTGAATGTCATACCTGAGACCGTTCAGGTATCTCGCCACCTTTTCGTCATCACTCTCCCGATGACTAGCTCGAATGTTGAGCCTATAGATTTCTTCGGTGTATTCCTTCACTGTCATCAGCTTCTGTCTCAGGTTCTGCATGCGCCTGAATAGAGTGATCTGGTAATCCCTCGGAATGAACTTCGCCTTCATCTTGGCGATCATCCGATCCCAGTTCTTGATCTTCTGTTTGCTCTTGGAGCGCCTGTTTGTTTGCAGCTGGTCCCACCATAAGGCTGCATGCCCCTTCAGCTTGGTGACAACATTTCTTACTTTCTTATCCTCTTCGATGTCTTCGTAATCGAAGTAGGTGTCGAGCGCTCGGATCCAATCCAGCAACTCCTCAGCATTTAGACTTCCCTCATAGACGAGAATGTCCATCTTTGTCTTTGAGCTCATCCTCGAAATATCCCTGATTAACCTCTCTGTCGAGGCATCTTCTACTGAGACCTCCCCTTCATCACGTCCAGCTTCCTCTTCAATCTCGGGATCGCTGAACTCTCCTGCGTCGACTCCACGCCTCTGGGTGGTCTCCATATTTTCGAGTCTCGCCCTGAGATCTCGTATTTGACGCTCCATCTCTGGATTCCCTGCCGGCCTACCCCTTCTTCGGGCATCCCTGTCCTCACGATCAGGTGACTGCCTTTCTCTCGTGGGCGGCATTATGTATCTGCTTCCCTCTGCTGTGTGAACAAAGAGAACTCCACAACCCGCTCTGATACCACTTGACGCAAGTCGTGAGTATCAGAGTGATTTCCTTTCCTCTTTCACGCCTCTCGCCTGTAGTATACAGACAAGACTTCGGCTCTGATACCACTTGATTGCAACCTGCCCCTCAGCGGACGATCGCTCTCACCAGGACCTTCAACAATTCGGCCCGAAGAGTCAACAGCTCTCCAAATCCCTCGGGAGTTCTTTTACCCACAGTCTTCTCAGTGTTCCTCCCTTCGTACTTCGGAAGATCGGACTTCGCGGATCGCGAACCTTATGGTATTGCTCCCGTATCACTTGAAACGTCGAACCCCGAATACCGATAGTCAACGGTCAGTCCTCGGGATATCGCTACCTGCGCTGTCAATGCTTTGGGTTATCAAACCCCGAGTGCCGAGGTACCGAGTTCCCGACACAAAGCCACCTGGACTCCATTCACTCTCGGCTCCACGATGCCACGTCCCTTCGGGATTTCATGGATCGCGGATCTACGATGCAAAGTTTCCTGGCTGTTGGAAACCCCGAATGCTGAAACTCCGATGCTCCGGATTTGTGCCACCTGTCCCTCCGACAATCGACGGTTCCCACAGAATCGGGAAATCGTGACTCGCGATTTCGACGTGCATGTAACTCTTGCACTCGTCAACCTCGATACGCCGATATACGATGACAATTGATTCTTCAGTGCACCTGCGAGTTAATCCCCCTCGCAACTCCTCCGCGATCTGACGGTCTACGGAATTTCGTGATTCTCCTTGATAACTTCAAGTCGTCGATTCTCTTCCTCTTGAAGAGTTCCTCCGCTTCACCACCTTTTCCCTGTATGAACTTCACTAGGGCCTATTCCCACAGTGAACAAAGGTACTCTCCCTTCTGAGCTGGATTTTCTCTAACTCCCCTTGAGATCTTTCGAGCACGATACCTGCGCTCTCCCTTCAGCAACTTTCCAAGTGCTGAAGTCTTCTAGGTTCTGCGCTTCCACAGTCGCAACAACCCCGACCCTTCCTTTCTCAGACGTGCTACAGAGACTCCAGTTCGACCTGCACTCACCTGCACGGTTCAAACAACCCCACACGACTCTGGGAAAAAGAGAACAAAAGTCCAACTGCTTAACCTCCTCAACGCACTCTATGCGGAGGAATTCAACTGCACTCTATGCAGGAATCTCCTGGCCTAAGCAGAGAAACAATTGAAACTCATTCCCTCATTCTCTCAAGTTTCTAACCTGATATGCAATCACATAAGCAACATATAAAAGATAAGCATAATAGGAAGCAAGCATGCAGAAACATAATATCAACAACACACAGAGCTCAAACACATCCATGGAATTGAATCAAGGCTTTCCTATTAATTCAATTGTATGTACATGGGGTTCCTCCACAATCTCTCTGTT
Source organism: Picea engelmannii (assembly GCA_009831015.1). NCBI lineage: Eukaryota > Viridiplantae > Streptophyta > Pinopsida > Pinales > Pinaceae > Picea > Picea engelmannii. Next base: position 342,032 of record ML780377.1, read on the forward strand.
CTGCTCTCCCTTGCTCTCAATGCTGAATAATGGATGATTAAGAATTATCTTAATTACACAAGGAGGGTGCCTATATTCGTTTTCCCTCCTGGAAGATGAAACTGTCTAATCTACAGCTAACCCTATCTACCAGCATTTAAAACTGTTAAATGCCTTCTTATCTATAACATAATACAAGTGCGCTCAGCTTTGAATGCCTTTAGTTAAATGACGGCGCAACAATACCAAGGTAGAATTCAAAATCTAAAGTTTGCTGGCTTGTCCAACTGTATGCTCTTTTCCTCCGCGCGCGACTTGCTGATGACGTTGTAGATGCTCCTGCAACAATGTTGCACCTTTGACTCATATTATTGCCTCTTTTATGGAGGCATCCCACTCTCTTGGGCCTATTTTGATTGGAGCATTATACATGTGGCTTGACCACCTATTTATTTTACAAAAAATATTAGTTAGTTGGATGAAGTAATTCTTCACTCCTCCCTAGGCTAAATCTAAGGATTTCACATGAGATATTATTATTCTATTGTAAAGGGAGTTGAGCTAGACTCTATATAAGGAGTATCCATTCCTCATTTGTAGTCATCATTGTATTTTTGGAGCTTCCACTCCTTGGAGATTAATTGACATATATTTCTTGGAGCATATGGATGTATAAGGGTTTTGTCTTTATGGACGTTGGTGTCAATTCTTGAAGCTCTTCTATCTTGGTTTCTATTTGGTGCATAAATATTGATTGTGAATGCTCAACTCTTCTACAAACTACCAAGATAAATCCATTGAAGGGTAAAAACTACCACTTGGAAGGAAGACATTTTGGGGTAAATCCTCTCCTTCTTCCTTTGTTAGTTTGGGGTAACTCCTCTCCTCTATTTGATGCATTTCTTTGTCTATCCATTTTAGGAATCCTAGCAAGGGTATTGCGTACATTTGTGAAGCTATTGTTGATCTTGTTGGTGAAGGTTTTTTACACATTATTTTAGTCACCCTATTAATGTTTCTACAAGCATGTGCTCAGGCTCCCAAAAGAATCTTTCTTCACGGGAAAATGACTAGGTTCCTCTTCTACAAAACCTTGTTAAGAAAGGTCACTGCAGGTCAAGCATAAGATACAGTGCGGTGATGACTGATCGCTACAGTTTGTCCTGAAACTAGTGTGCAGCATTTCCACAAGCTACTCTATAGCCAAGGTGCGACGATGCTAAAAGACTAAGAAAAGGTCAAAGTTCACAAAGGTTCTAGAAGGGGATCTTCTAGAACATGAGGTGGCATCCATATGGTTGGAATCCTACTCACTTCTCTGATTTGGTGGGATCATCCTAATCTCTTTAACCATCTCTCCTTCTCCTATATAATGATGGGTTTCTCATGGAAAAGGTGAAGCAAGGAATTAATGAAGGCACAGGCTGATAACTATGTGAGGAATTCTATTTCAATTGATGCTTGAGGTCTTCATTTTTCCATCAAGTTATTTTGGATCTTCTTCATGCAAGTTTGGAGCAACTGTGTGTGTTGGAGCAAAGGGCCACTGAAAGGGAACCTTGCAACATCAAGGTTGTTTGGTTGTATCTTCCACTTTTACTTAATATAATACAGTGGCATGCTTCTTTCCCATAAAATCATTCTCATTTTATTACATGACTCCTTGATCACATGTATAAGTCTTCATTGAATATACTATTTTTTCTTTCACTTGGGTTGGTTTGTGTCATTGCAGATTCAATATAACAAGAGCACCAGAGCGGAGAAAGGACAACACATATATAAGGAAGCGATATTCAAAGGTATGTCACTCATATCTTTTTTGATAGTAAATTCGATGATTAGAGATTAGGGAAAGCGCCATGTCCTGTCTTGTTTTGTTCTAGATCTAGGTGGATATAGGGAGATCAATTTATGTCCGCATTTACTGATTAATCCAATAACAAGGTTTTTCCCATAATGACCCATTCTTGTAGGGCCTTGGTCTTCATTGTTAATATTGATTAGATAAGAGATTATTCTTCCCCTTGGGTTTTAGTCTCCTTATCATAATCTTTAGATGAGATATATCAATTTTGAAAAGGGGTAAACCAATTCCCATGGTATCATTAACTTGTAGCTTTCCTTCTAGCTCAAATAAGAGGTAAACCAATAGGGTATGAGGCTGGAATAAACTCCAACAACACAAAACCTTCGATATGCAACAAATGAGTTAGTAAAACAGGTACCTCCTACAGGTTGGTTGCTTGGTACAAATTTTAAGTGTTTTGCGTTACAACTTTAATTAGTGTGCGCCCTTACTTGAACATGTATCAACATACCAAGAATACCCCAAAGGATGGTAATGGATAAGGGTTCCAAATCAAGGTCTAATCCTTAACACAACCATACAAACAAATCAATGATAATATTTTTCTCATTCATGTAGATAATTTCATTCATCTGTTTCATCAAACAGTTCAAATGCAACCTTATATAATCAACAATTCAGATATTTAGGGTTGAGTTCCATCATGCCAAAATTTCTCTCATACACCCAAAATGTAAACCTCTAACCATAAATATCGGTATGTGTCGAGGGGTGATGTTGGAAAGAGATTTTAGAAAAGAAGGTGGGAATTCAAAGCTTCATCAGGGTTGAAATTTCTAGCATCAACCATTACTAGCATGAAAATTACCAATTTTGGAGGCATTGCTCGTGTCCTCTGTCGCTAGATGGGTCTCCTCTTTTGCTCGCACTATGGGATAGCTAGGGTATCTAGCTCTATCACTAGCACTAGTTTAAGCAGCTAGCTAGTGTATCCTCTAGTGTATCCACTATCGCTAGGGCCGTCTCCTCTTATGCTCGCACTGTGGGCTAGCTAGGGTACATCCCGCGACTCTGTCGCTCGTAGTACTGTAGGCTAGGCGTGGGTTTGGTTTCATATATTTTATTTTGTTTTGTTATTTAATATTTTCTTATTTTCTTATTAAATGATATAATATATATTATATTAATTATAACAAAATATAATATAAATATATAAATTATAAATATAAATATAATTAATATAAATTATATAAATTAAAATTAATATAAATTATATGTAGGTTGGGGTTTAGGAATTATATGGGTTATATGGATCAGGGATTATCATTGAGTTTACGGATTAGATGGTTTAGAGGTTATAAGGGATGATGGTTAGGGGTCATAAGGGATTTATATAAGTGTTATAGGTTAGGAGTGATACAAGTTAAAATTTTAAGGTATTAGGAGTTATAACATAAGATTTAGATGGGTTATTTGTTAAGGGTTATAGGGGTTAGGTATAACTAGGTGTTATGAGGGTCAAGGGTTCGATGTTATATGTTATAGTTTAGATTTTCTAAGGGATATATGGCTTGGGAATTGTAGTTATTAGTGGTTTTAGGGTAAGTGGCTATAATGGTTAGTAATTATACATGTTAAATGTTATATTCCTTGGGGGGGTTTATGGGTTGTAGGAATTATTGGGGTTACAAAATTTGCATTATATATTTTTGAGGTTAAGAGTTATTACAACCAAGGGTTTATAAATTGTAGGAATTAAGGTTTAGTTATGATAGTAATTAAAGGGCGATGTTGATAAGAAGTTATGAGGATAGAAAGATATGAATTATAGAGAGTACATGTACATGAATTTACGATTATAGGATTTACATGGATTAGGGATTGTATGAGTCAAGGGTATTATATGTCAGGGATGATAGGTCATAGGGTTATGGTTCATAACAATTTAGATTTCATTGCAATTTATAATTTTAGTGGTTAGAGACTAGAATACTAGTGTTTATAGAGGTTAGGAGTTAAAGGTTTTATAAGTTAGGGATTAGAATAATAGTGTTTATAAGGGTTGTGTTTTAAATTATAGAGTTCAATGGATATGGGTCATAGAGGTTACGGGTATTATAGGGGTTTTAAGGTAAGGAGTTAAAAAAAATGGAATGTCCCCCATGGTTCACTGATTTGTGTGCTCAAGCACATGAAGAAAGAATTGTTGAAGAAACATCATGTTTTCCCATGGAAGATCTTGGTGAATACCTTAAAGATGAGAGCCCCCATGCATCTATTTGTCCTCCCCATGAGGTTGAGGGATCTTCTTCATCGTGGATGGGTATTTGCACATAAGGGATGGGTTTTGGGATATCAGACCAAAATGAAGCTTATAGGGCACTGATCCCTGAACTAGGCCTTAAACCACCATACAAACCTGCAAAATCATTGGCCTCATTCTGGGATATAGACATTATTAAGATATTTTGTGTACTTGACATGGGTCTCATGGCCTTGATCATCATTGACATAGGAAAATAAGGGCCATAGTACCTTAACTAATCTTCTAGGATCATAATTCATTAATGACACCTCAAACCATCACATAAACCCTCTAGATAGAATCTTTATCCTATGAATGATATATTAGTATCCTTAGAAAGTTTTAGGAATAAGGGATGGGTCTCAAGACCTTAACCATGGTCATGGGATAAAATAAAGGGTATTAGTACCTAAATGAATCTTTTAAGGATCATGATCCATGAATGAGTCCTTGAATCACAACACAAGCCATTTAGAGGGGATATTTGGTTTGAATCGAACAATGAGTAGTGAATGGGGCCAACGTTGAAATTTCTTCAAACTGTGCATGTATGCATCAAAATTCGACATGGTTAGACTAGACACATGCCTTGACGGTATGGGAGGGTTTCAAGACTCAAGGATGTCTGATGTCTCGACCACATAATCTTTGAGATCGTTCATGTTTGCAACAACGTTCATAATGGGCGTCTCATATTTGTCAAATGTTGTTGCTTCCCTGTAGAATCTTTGTTGGAATCTCTTGAAATGTCATGGAACTTCCAATTAAACCACAAAAAATGTCATGCACTGACCCCACATAGTGAGCACTAGTGAATGGGGCCAACATTGAAATTTCTTCAATATGTGCCTGTATGCATCGGAATTTGACATGGTCAGACTAGACACATGCCTTGACAGTATGGGAGGGTTTCAAGAATGAATGATGTATGATGTACCCACATAATATTTGAGATCATCCACATTTGCATCAACGTTCATCATGTTGCACCTCTCATTGTCATCATTCATCATTTCCTTCTATAGAATCGTTGTCGGAACTATCTTGAAATTTGACATGGAACTTCAAATACACCCATCACAAATTTCTTCCATTGACCCCACACAGTGAGTAGTGAATGGGGCCAACATTGAAATGTTTTCAATCTATGCCCGTATGCATCAAAATTTGACATGGTTAGACTAGATAGTTTCCTTAATGAAGGTATGGGAGGGTTTCGATACTTAAGGATGTTTGATGTCCCCGCATAATACTTAAGGAGGGTTTGATTATTGAATTATGAAGTCAAGTTGATGTCGCAGAAGCTTCAATTCACCCACCACAAATTTCATCTTGCACCGACCTCACATAGTGAGTAGTGAATGGGGCCAATGTTGAAACTTCTTCAAACTGTGCATGTATGCGTCGAAATTTGACATGGTTAGACTATAAAAATGCCTTGACAGTATGGGAGGGTTTCAATACTCAAGGATGTCTGATGTCTCGGCCACACAATCTTTGAGATTGTCCATGTTTGCAACAACGTTAATAATGGGGTTCTCATATTTTTCAAATGTCATTGTTTCCATTGGTAGAATCTTTGTTGGAACTCTCTTGAAATGTCATGGAACTTCCAATTCAACCACCACAAATGTCATGCACCGACCCCGCATAGTGATCACTAGTGAATGGGGCCAACATTGAAATTTCTTCAATATGTGCCTGAATGCATCAAAATTTGACATGGTTAGACTAGACACATGCCTTGATGGTATGGGAGGGTTTCAAGACTCAAGGATGTATGATGTCATACAAAAACATTTTGAAAAAATTTCAACATTGGCCCCATTCACAGGTCACTGTTTCCCATCATGTACTCTAGCCCTAGTACAATGTCTTTTAATAGTTGTTTCCTTTAAAATTCGACCGATCATAAAATTAAAATGAAACGAGGATGAGATGAGACGATATATAGAGTGGGTCTGCAAGTGATCTTTGAGTATAAAGATGAATGAACGAACTTCTCTTGGTTTCGAGAATAATTTATTCTCTACTAAAGAAGGCCAACCATGTGAAGGTGGAAGCTCATATGGCCCCTCCTCCCCCTCACATCGCTCTCAATTCCCCAATACCCAACATATAAAATAGAAAACAAACAAAAGCAACATAGTAATCATGCATAGAAACTACCAAAACAAAAATGCAATAAAACTTAAAAACATGTTGTTAGCACTAGAGTCACCTTCAGATTGCATTGAAGGTAATCCCAATACCCATCAGGTTATATGTCACAATAAAGGATTTAAAGAGGTCAAATGGGCGTAGAATCAATCTAATATCATTTTTGTTGATTAAGGTTAGTTGTCATTGATGTCAACCCTTGAAGAAAGCCCCGTAGCACAAAGGTTTGGGTAATGGACCCAAGTTTGTTTGATGTAAATATGACTCATTATTGTCTTTTCATGGTTGATAAGAAGTAAATATGGATGAACTCCAAAGTGGTCCCCTTATGGTGAAATCCATCATGGGAAGACGCTTTGTGGAGTGAGACAACCCATGCTTAATTATGGAATAATGAGATGAAGGATAGTGAATTTGTCAGTGAAACTATCCTAGATGTATATTGCTTGTCATGCCATTTTTGGTGGTATGTGGAACATCACATAACTCCTCACGGTTAGAGAGTTATGACCATATGAATTTGGAGAACCCTCATGAGTCTTATAGAATCCCCCAAGAGTCAAAGTGTCTTGCAAAATAAATTATTTTAAATGGAGAAGCCCTAAAATAAGGAAAGTGTAAGGCAACATGAAGATATAAATAAGAGGCAAATCTCACTCATTAAGGACACACTTGTACATATTGTATATCTATTTTCTTGTGTAAATATTCTTGTAAATACTTGTGTATACATCTAAAGTGGTGAACGTCTGAGGTAGCACAAAGGGTTGACGACGAAATTCTCGGATTTACAGAAAACCCTATTTTCTGGTGCATACGCGAGTTGTCTACGTATAGGGTGTGTATACGCAGGCTGTCTGTGTATATGGTGCATACAGTATGCGGGATTTTTGTGTATAGGGAGCATACATGCTGATAAATTCATGGAAACTTGAGAAGATGAAGATGCATAAGTTCTAGATTCTGAGATCAAGCTCCCAGGAAGGTCTAAAGTGCTCATATACATCTGATCCATCCATTAGTTCAAAAGGTATGTCTTATTTCTATGAATAGTTGGATTTTGATGTATGCATGAAGAATGGAAATGGAGATTTGAGGATTCTCCCTAGAAAGACCAGTGGCTACATGTGATCTTCTGCACAAGTAAGATTTACATAATTACAGTGTTGGTATGTTCATCATTGATACTTCTTGTGAGGCACATCTTGTATTTCTTGGCATATGGCTAAGGGTTTTTATGGTACATGGTTGAGATCTTGTATTTGTGTAGTAGTTGATGTATTGAGAGGATGAATATCAGAAAGGGTTTGATGACTTAGATCATGTTAGGGATATTATATTTGTTCATGATTACACACACCTATATGACACATGACTATAGAGACACATACTTGCCTTGAGTAAAGGTTATATATGAGGATGCATGCACATGGTGTTGATATTATGGTAGCTGCAAGAGGTATTTACCTCCACATATAAACCTGTCAAGGATAGAATACTCCGAGAAGCAAGAGAAACCCTAACGAGTTGGCTAATAACCCTAGAAGACTTTTCGGCTCAAAAAGATAATTTATATTAGGCTATTAGCCTCTAAGAGAAGAAGTAGGCTAGAAGAAATAATAATATACTGAACAGAAAGATACCGAGAATGAGAAGTCGACCCAGACAATTAGCCAGAATTACTATAAATACAGGAGGCCAATCTTCATTCTGGCAGGAAATTCTCATAACCGCAGAGCAACACTTGTGCGCACTGCAGTGCCTAGTTTGTGTGCAGGTTTGGAGGAGAGATGCCAGTGCAACTGCTGCAACTAGAAGTTATGATTTGTCTTGGACTATATCTTAGTTAGGGTTTGGAATATCTGATCAACTCTTATTGGTGCGTTATCCTTGGGGAAAGGTGTGTTACCCTTTGTTTGGCTATCTAGCCTAAGGTTTGCTTCCGGAGTGATTCTCTATCAAGGTTAAGGTGCTCAGAGGGTGGCTTCAGCCTATGGTTGGGTGACAATAGTGATATTTTCAATTGTAAAATGAGCACATCCATTTATATTTTAACAGGTTATGGGCCCACACCTCCTTCATTCAGTCTAACCACTAGAAGGAAACATAACCGTAAGGATATTAAGCTTGTTGAAGAACTGCCGCTAGGGTTTCTAGCAGGAGCAATCACCATAGCACTACTTCTAGGGTTACTAGCAGGTGCAGTTGCAAAAAACCTAATCCTCTAATTGAGTCACTTTAAGTGAAGGGATTGACCTAATTTCTGGATAGATCAGTGATCCTTAGCCTAGCGCATCTCTTGGTACTCTCAACAAGACAAGACGCCAAGTTTGAGTTTTCAGTCAGATCTAGGGTTTGACCAAATCAAAGCAGCCATGACTTACTCTATGAAGTTAGAAAACAAGTTAGATGGAGCTTATAACTTTAGAGCATGGAAGACAAGGATTGACCTCATCCTTGCCAAAAATAAAGTGTTGGATATCGTGAAAGGAAAGATCGTGAAACCAAATTTTGAAGAAGGAAAAGAGAAGGAACCACAAAACGTTGCAGCTATGGAGAAGTTCAAAGATGATGACATCAATGCCATAGTGGACTCTATCAAATACCACTTGATACCCTACATCTCCCATCTTGACTCATCGAAGAAGATGTACGATGCCCTAATGAACCTCTTCTTAGTCAGAAACATTGGACAAATAATGAGTTTGAAGAATGAGATCCATGACATGAAGATGAATGATGATGACAAAATAACATCATACTTTGTGAGAATATCTCAGTTAAGAGATCAACTACAATCTATTGAAGAGATCATTTCAGAGAAGGAATTGGTAAAAATAGTACTCAATGGTCTTCCCAAGACATGGGATGCATTTGCCGCAAGCATGAACACAAGGAAGGAATATCCGACATTTGAAGAACTTTGGACTTGCTGTGCTCAAGAAGAATCCAGGATCAGTGCAAAAGAGAAACCCCAAAATAAGTATGATGATCAAGCCTTCACAGCAAGATTCAAGAATTTCAGGAACAAAAGGAAGTTTGGTTCAAGGAGGAAGACAAATCAAGAGAAAGATATTTCATAAATACACTGCTTCAACTGTCGAAAGTATGGTCACTACAAGAATGATTGTCCCGAGCTAAATAAAAGGAAGGAGAAACACTAAGCATCGATTGTCGAAGAAAAGGAACCTACAAAGAAGACTAAGCAGGATGAAAGAGACTTCTTCTTCTGAAGGTAACAATACTCTTCTTAGTTCTTGTACATATCTTGTTTTCATATCTTGTATATATATTTCTTAGAAGATAATATATTCCAAGAAGAAATATACTTATGGAAGAACAACAAGATAAGGATTTCTATTATGAAATATATCAAAAAAATCATGTGGAAGCTATTACAAGATAAGCCAAAATCAGAAGAAGCAAAGGTAGAAAGAAGTCAACAATCAAGAGGAAATTGGAGAAAGACTTATGACGTTTTGCAGAAGACAATAAGATGGAAGCATGGACTCTGTTAGATGGAGGGAGCCGATTATATATTACAGAATAAAAAAATTATATAGACGAAAGCGTGGACTCTATTAGACGGAGGTAGCCGATTATATGAACTCATACATGAAACAAGGATTAAGAGGGAGATAATCCTTTGATCCATTGAAGATGATGAAGTATATATCCATGGTAGCAGCCATGAAAGACAATACGTGTTCAGTTCAACCTCAGAAGAAGTCTTCTTCAAAGATAAGACTTAAAGTATCCCTGGTTGTCCATCCACATCCATGATCCTATGATGAAAGAAATAAGTGGAATATTTAGGGCATGGAATCTATAAGAAACTCCATGGACCCAAGAGCTAAAGAGAAACATAAGGAAGAACATGAAGATTCCAAGAAATAAAGAAAATCAAGAACAACCAACCATTGTATTAAGAATCACAAGATTACCAGCCTGATATGAACTCACTAAAAGTAATCAAGATGAGGAACTGAAAGTTGTGATGAAGAACAGTGTATATATGCAAGCATTGCAAGATCGAGAACTAGAGGTTCTCCTAGATGGAGGGAGAAGACTATGATGATTACTTGTTCCAGTAAATCAAATATACCTCTACATGAGTCATTATATCATCCACAACATCCATGGGTTGAAGTCCTACATCAGATGAATGCAAAGACTATTCTCCAGAGCAATTGAACAAAGAGCGTATTAAGAGCAACCTCAAGACTTTGAGACATACCAGAAAGAGACCCTTGTATGAAGATGGAAGAAGATAACTTGGTGGAGAACCTCCAGTGCACAACATAAGTGTGGTGAAGATTTTCTATAACAGAGATATTGTATCAAGATGATTACTCAGAAGATTAGATCTCATGATGACAGAAGAAGTGCCACATGGATATGTTCTAGTTTTCCAAGAATGATATACTTTATTGATCAGATCTACATGAAGCCATTCAGAGAAGACCAATGTTCCAGACCGAAGTACATTTGAAATCAAGCGTTACATTATTCATGATGTAATCCAGAAAGGAGAAAGTGGTTCTCCAATACATATATCCATAGATGAGCAGATAAGCAGACATCTTGGTAAAGCTTATGTCCAAGATGAAAGAGTTTGCACACTCAAGATGGAGCTCGTGGAGACGAATTCCTTATGGAAAAATGAAGAGATGACTCCCAGCTTGGGAGGGAGCACTGATGTATTATTGATTGATGGACAATCATTTTTCAGTTCGAAAAATGGTCCAAGATGAGAAGATTCTTTCCTGTTTGGAAAGTGGATTGAGATTTCTGATGGACATAAATTTTCCAATTCAGAAAATGGTCCAGATTGCTAATGTATGATATATACGATATACAATGACTTCCCATTGTGGTTAACATGGGGAGTGGTCTAGGGAAGTCTCTCTTCTTGAGGGTTACTCAAGAATACTGGCCCGCCTCGCCGGACAACGATTTCTCATTGTGGTTAACATGAGGAATGGTCCATTTTGGAGGTTGGTACAGGACAGTCTTTTCCTCTTGTAGTTAACATAGGAAATGGTCTGAACAATCATTCCTTAGGGTGTATTCATTATCTATAGGTTGCACTTTGTTTAGTGTTAGAGGAATGGCCCAGGGTGGGGAATGGTCCAGGATCAACAATCAGGGACATGCATTACTTAGGGTAGATTCATTCTCTCCAGGTTACACTTTGTTTAGTGTTGGAGGAATGGACCAGGGTGAGGAATGGTCTGGGCTCAGAAATCAGAACAATCATTCTTCCTTGTTTGAGAAGAATAAGGTAGATAACCCATCGTTGATGTTCTACTTTGAGGACAGATATTCTTTCAGATCTCACAGATGTGAGTGAAAGATTGACCCAGATGATTCAATTTATATCATAACATTGTTTCTGTGCAGGTTAATATCAGATGATTGTTATGAACACTGTATGACAGTGTGGATGTGTTCCACTGTTTGTGACTATACGTTACTGATCAAGTACTTGTTTGTTACTTGGTGTGGTAGTGTACCACTGGATTGTATTTGTTTACTACTATGGATAGACACAATTGTGTTCTATTAAATGATATTGTTCTAATTTCCTTGAAGACTATCAACAGTGTTGAAAATGATTATCAACTAGGTGGATGATCAATGAATAGATATTTTTCAGACAGAAAATGGTTCATAACATTTATTCTTCTACATTATAAGAATGGGTCTTATGTCACTCCTTGGAGTGAGCATCATGTCTGATTACTCAGATAGAGTATGGTTCTGAGAGATGATGCAGCTGATGACATTGATGGTGATGATAATGCTCATGATCTAGTCATGAGATAGTCTAGACGACTATGTTGATGCTACCGGGTGAATGGTATGTTTTTGTGCTCAAGACCATTACCTATAATACCTCCCTAGCTAGGAGGGAGTGTTGATATTATGGTAGCTACGGGAGGTATTTACCTCCACGTGTAAACCTGACGAGGATAGAATACTCTAGAAAGCAATAAGAAACCCTAATGAGTTGGCTAATAACCCTAGAAGACTTATCGGCTCAAGAAGATAATTTATATTAGGTTATTAGCCTCCAAGAGAAGAAGTCGGCTAGAAGAAATAACAATATACTGAATAGATAGATACCCATAATGAGAATTCGGCCCAAGCAGTTAGCCATAATTACTATAAATACAGGAGGTCAGTCTTCATTTTGGCAGGCAATTCTCAGAATTGCAGAGCAACACTTGTATGCACTGCAGTGCCCAGTTTGTGCGCAGGTTTGGAGGAGAGTTGTCGGTGCAGCTGCTGTAGCTAGAAGTTACTCTTTGGCTTAGACTATCTATTGGTTAGGGTTTGGACTATCTGATCAACTCTTGTTGGTGCGCTATACTTGGGGAAAGGTGCACTACTCTTTGTTTGGCTATCTAGCCTAGGGTTTGCTTCCAGAGTGATTCTCTGTCAAGGTTAAGGTGCTCAGAGGGTGGCTTCGGCCTATGGTTGGTTGATAATAGTGATATTGTCAATGGTAAAATAAGCACATCCATTCATATTCTAACACAGGGTACAATTACAGTTTGGATATAGTGACAGGTTACAGATCTATGTGAAAGAAGTTACAGAAGGTCAGAAGTTTTCAAGAAAAGGAAACCCTAGTTTTTAGAAGGCATACACAGGTTGCATAATAGTTTGGTAGCATACATACACAGGCTACATAACATATAGGGCACGTACATACACAGGTTGCAGTACTACAAGTCACGTACATGTTGTATTTTTGTAGATACATGTTCAATTCAGGTACAGGTTGATACAGTTGTACGAAAGTATATCTCACAGTGATAGGTTGACAGTGTTTCCATCATTCTACTCATAATTCAGGGTGGTTGGATGAGGCAATGACAGGTGGTTGTAGCCACCTTCCAGTTGTAGCCGAAGAACATAGGAGGTTATAGTTTCCTTCTAGTTGTAGCTAGAGAATTGGGGAGTTGGAGCTTCCCTCAGGTTGTAGCCTGAGAAAATAGGGGGTTGAAGCCTCCTTCCATTTGTAGGTGGAAAACAAAGGAAGTTGGTGCTTCCAATGAATGTAATTCTTCAAGACATATAAGAAAAAGAATTCCGTGGTTTTCTCCTGATTTGGGTTTCCACGTAAAACACTGGTGTACTGTGTATGTGTGTGATTGCTCATTTCTTATTGGTCATTGTTATAGCAAGATTTGCCACACCATTGCTATCTTTCACATAGGGCCTTTTTCCATTTCCCTATGTAGACTTATCATCCCTTTTTGATGAATCCAGAGCTAAAAATATACATATTTCCACATATATGCTTCCTATATGTTATGCAAGATGCGTATACGCTGGCTTCTCCACTAAAACCCACGTACATCGAGATTTGTGCCAGAAAATAAAAAATGAGGTTGGGTTTCCATGTCACGACAGAAGATCTCTGATCCTTTGCCTTCCATATACTAAAAACATTCCAACTCATCCCTTCAGTTGCATTCAAAAGGCTATAAGAGCAATTTTTCGAGCTATGGAAAAGAGGAGAAAGCATTCAACTTTGAGAGCAAAGTTACTTTGGAGAAATTACTTCATATTGAGTCTGCATCCCTTTGTCCCTGAAGTCTGAACATAGTGTTTATCCCCCAAGCTCTTCCCTTATTGTTGAGAGGACCTCATTGCCTCTTTCCTATGAGCTTGCCTTTGGTGGAGGATTGAAGTGGTGGAGACCCAGTTGGAAGGAACTTGGTTTCTTGGTTTCAAACCATGCCAAAACGGAAGTCTGTAATGTTGTCACTTCTGCTGATCAATTATTAATAGAAATACTCCTTTCCCATCCTATTGGTATCTTGCAAATATATGATTATTATCCATGGGCATGTTTGTAATGTTTATTAATGGATTATGCTATCTGATGTGCTAACCCCTTTTATATCATCACTATGTACTTGCTCTGCTTTATTGTCGAGAACTTCTTGCAGGTATAAAGCTTTGGGTCAAAGTGCTCAACGGTGGAACATCATCAAATGTTGGATCGAAGTAGGCCTCCTTCTTATACTGCACATTATTCTATATAGCATATGTTGGGATTGAGTTGATTTCTGCAGTCATACTTGTCTGTTGTGGTTTAACCTTGGCCATAGAGAGGTTTTCCCTTGTAACACTCATTATTGGATAATAATACTACATTGATATAACAATTGGATTAATTTGGAGAAAAAGGATTACTATTGCACTATTATTGATTCACCCCCCTCTCAGTAATCCAACAATTGGTATTAGAGCAGGTTCCTTCAGAAATCAGTTTAACCACTGAAAGGTAGATCATGGAGAGTACCAACTTGTATAAAAATTGAATACCACAGTTTGATGGAAAAAAGTATTATTTTTGGAGCACAAGGATGAATACATATATACAAGCATAGGGATTTCAAGTTTGTCAATCAATTGTATATGGATACACAACACCAATAGTTCCACCAACAAATGACAAAGAAATGAAACTCGGTGAGAATAATTCCAAAGCCACAAATGCACTTTTGAATGGTCTTAGTGATACAATATTCACCAAAGTTGCACATTGTAAATCTGCTAAAGAGATTTGGGAAAAGCTTCAAAATATTTATGAAGGAGATACAAAAGTCAAAGCAACAAAGCTTCAAACTTACAGGGGTCAGTTCGAACAACTAAAAATGAAGGAATGTGAGCATATTGCAGCCTACTTCTTACGATTCGATGAAACAGTGAATGCAGTCATAGGATTTGGAGAAGAAATCTAAGACTCTGTAATTGTTCAAAAGGTACTAAGATCTCTTCCTATGAGATTTAACCCTAAGATATTAGCACTAGAAGAAAGATTAGATCTAAACTCAATAAGCTTGGACAAACTGCATGGAATCTTCACAGCATATGAAATGAGAACTGAACAAGAAAATCCAGATGTAAAAGAAGCAGCCTTCAAAGCATCCAAAATATCAAAGCAAAAGAAACAAGAAGAATATAACAACAACAGTGACGTCTCAGAAGATGATGAAGAAGTGGCCAACTTCATCAAAAGACTGAACAAGGGAACCGATGGTAGGTATAGAGGTAAGATTCCTTTAATTTGTTTTAATTGTGATGGTATTGGTCATTTTTCTAACAAATGTCCTCATAAGAAAAAGAGAAATGATGAAGGTTACTCAAAAGGAAAATAAACATACAAAGGCAAAATAACTACAATTTTTTTTTCCAAGAAAATCTTATGCACTAAAGAAGACACCTCATCATCAGATGAAGATGAAATCAGTGACAGTGAGACAGGAAGAGTTCTATTCATGGAAGTAGAAGACGCTGATAAAGAAGACTTTGAAGAAGAATATGAAGAAGCCAAAGAAGGATATGAAGAAATTGAAGAGGCATAAGTTGACTTTCGAGAATAATTAAAGTGTGCCATAGAAGTTATCAGAAGAGAAAAGAAGAAAAACAAGAAACTACAAGCATAACTAGACAAGAAAGAAGACACTCAAGAACTAGAACAAATGATCACAAAATTGAAGGTTCAAATAGAATAAGATAAAAGAATTGAAGAAGCACTCAAAGAACAGCTAGAAGAAAAGGACAGGATCATTGGAAACTTGGAAGCAAAGATTGTCACATTAAGAAAGGATATTCAAAAGAAAATTATGCAGAATAGCTCAAAATTTTTGGATGACATTATCAACAGTCAAAAATCTAATTTTGACAAGACTGGACTTGGATACAATCAGACAGAAAAGGGATCAAGCTCGAAAACAACAGAGAAAGAAACATATGCAGAAACAATCAAATGGGATAGGAAGAGATACAAGGAAGATTACAGGGACACTCCTCCACCGAGAAGATTCAGATTTCAGAATAAACAACCGACAGATAGGCCACAAGAAGAAGAANCACAAGAGCACCTCCTTTCAGAAGATTCTCAACTCCCAGGTATCAAACTATATTCTTTGGTTTATGTTATGCATGTAATAATTTTGGACATAAATTTGTGAATTGCAGAGCTAACAACAGGAACAATAACTACTTTGAGAGTCATACACAAAGGGGTTATTCAAGAAGGCCTAGTGAAACACAGAGAAGAAGTTACAACCGGTTTGAATCTTTGAGCACTCAAGTGGAATGTTACAAATGTAACAATTTTGGACATATGGCCAAAGATTGCAGAATGACAGTCCTTCCTAAAGAACCTCAACAGAATAACAACAATCACAAACAGGAACCGCAGAAAAGGACATGGATAAGAAAACACGATCAATATAGCAATGAAGAATGCACACTCACTCTACAAGATGAGCATAAGAAACGTGGTTGGTATGTTGATAGTGGGTGTTCAAAACACATGACAGGTGATAGAGACAAGTTTCTTACATTTCGAAAGGAAAGAGATGGATCAGTCTCCTTCGGAAATGATAATTCATCCAAAATCATTGGAAAAGGCACAGTCCAAATTGGGAACAATAATGAAAAGGAAGAAAATGTTCTACTGGTAGAAGATATGAAACAAAATCTTCTAAGTGTGAGTCAAATGTGTGACCAATATCATAAAGTTACTTTCGATTCACAAAAGTGTGAGATAAGAAAAGAAGGTTCAGGGAAATTGGTCGCTATAGCTGCAAGAACTTCAAGCAACATATATGTGTTAAGTGAAATTGGAAATGAAAAGTGTTCTATAGGAAAGGAAGATGAAAGTTGGATATAGCACAGAAGAATGGGTCACATACAAATTGATAACCTTATCAAAGTCAACAAAAGAGAAGCAGTCATAGAAATTCCCCAGATCACGAAACCAACCAACACTTTATGCAAGCATTGTCAACAAGGAAAGCAAACAAAGACCAGGTTCAAATCAAAGTAATATTCAATGACAAGACCACTGGAAATTGTGTATACTGATCTAGTTGGACCAACTAAAACAAAGGGCTTAAAAGGTGATAAATACTTTATGTTATTAGTTAATGATTATACAAGAATGACTGCAGTTTGCTTTCTCAAGAATAAGTGAGAAGCTTTTGAAAACTTCAAGATCTACAAGGAAATGGTTGAAAATGAAATGGATTCAAAAATCAAATGCTTGAGATTTGATAATGGAGGAGAGTTCACCTCAAAGGAATTTATGGACTACTGCAACAATCATGGAAGAAAAAGGCAATTCTCCATTGCTAGGACACCTCAACAGAATGGAGTTGTTGAAAGAAAGAATAGGACAATATAGGAAATGGCTCGAACAACGCTAATGGATTCAAAATTGATAGATATTTTTTGGATACAGGCATTGCATACAACAGTTCACATTCAAAACAGAGTTATGCTCAGAAACAACATTGACAAAACTCCTTACAAACTATGGAAAGGAAGACCAATAAATATAAAGCACTTAAGAGTTTTTGGAAGCAAATGTTATATCAAAAGAGAAGATGGTGGAATAGGAAAGTTTGACTCTTGTGTGGACAAGGAGTACTTGTTGGTTACTCAAATACAAGGAAAGCATACAAGTGTTACAATCTAAGATTGAACAAAGTTGTGGAAAGCATCAACGTAACAATTGATGAAACAGGCAGATCAGAATCAAAGGAAGAAAATGAATCAATGAAACAACCCTTAGAAGAAGAAGCAAAAGATGAAAAAGAGGTAGAAGAGGAAGATGAAGAGAATCCAACAGAAGCAAAAGAGCAAGTTTAGCAAGTGTCTCCAAATACACCCAGTAAATGAGTACATAAGAATCATCCTTCAGATCAGATTATCAGAAAAAAAATATGCAAGAGTTGAGACTAGAAGAAGAATCCGTTCACCAGAACAAAGACACCTAGAACTCTTATCTACAATTGAAACAAATTGTTTTGAAGAAGCTAGCAAGGATGAATTTTAGAAAAATGCCATGGATGAAGAATTGGATCAAATAGAGAAAAATGACACTAGGGAATTGGTTCCAAGACCAAAGAATAAAAATGTGATCGACACAAAATGGGTTTTCAGTAATAAATTGAATGAAGATGGACAGGTTACAAGGAACAAAGCTAGATTGGTATGTAAAGGATATGCACAGGTTGAAGGAATCGACTTTGAAGAGACATTTTCCACAATTGCTAGAATGGAAGAAATCCATTTTCTTTTAGCTTTTGCATGCTCCAAAAACATTAAAGTGTATCAGATGGATGTAAAATCATATTTTTTGAATGGGGAACTTGAAGAAGAAGTCTACATTGAACAACCAGAAGGATTTCAATTGTCAGAGAACAAGAATTTTGTGTGTAAATTAAAGAAGGCCTTGTATGGTCTAAAATAGGGTCCTAGAGCATGGTACTCTAGACTAGATAAGTATCTGCAACAGGAAGGGTTCAAAAACGGAAGTGCAGACAACAACCTCTACATCAAGGTAAGTCAATGTAATATTTTATTAATTGAAGTTTATGTTGATGATATTATTTTTGGTAGTGATGATGATAGGTTAAGCCAGAAATTTGCAAAAGATATGCAGAGTGAATTTGAAATGTCGTTACTTGGAGAACTATCCTTCTTTCTGGGACTTCAGATATGTCAAAGCAACCAAGGAATTTTTATTTCTCAAACCAAGTATATCAGAGAAATTCTAAAGAGGTTCAGAATGGAAGATTGCAAACCAATTATCACTCCCATGCAAACTAGTTGCAAATTGAGCAAATATGATGAATCAAAGTCTATAGATCAGATGACATATAGGTCAATGATTGGGATCCTACTATATGTGAAAACATCCAGACCAGATGTAATGCAGGAAGTTGGACAAGTGGCACGATTTCAAGAAGCACCAAAAGAATCACATGTATTAGCAGTGAAGAGGATTTTTAGATATCTCAAAGGAACATAAGAGTTTGGATTATGGTATCCAAAAGGAAAGGATCTATCACTTATTGCCTACACAAATGAAGATTGGGTAGGTTGTATTGATGATCAACGAAGCACCAGTGGAGTAGCGTTCTACTTAGGTGAGTGTTTAGTATCATGGCTAAGAAAGAAACAATCATTAGTATCTTTATCTACAGTCAAGGCAAAGTATATTGCAGTAGCATCATGTTGTACACAGGTTCTTTGGATGAAACAAAGTCTGATGGATATACAGGTTGAGTATGATGAGCCCATTCCAATATATTGTGATAATACAAGTGCCATGAATATCTCAAAGAACCCAGTGATGCACTCCAAGATGAAGTGCATTCCAATCAAGTATCACTTTCTACGGGAGCAGGTTGCAGAAAAGAACATCAGAGTTGAGTATGTGGGCACAAAAGAACAAGTGGTAGACATATTTACAAAACCACTTCCATGGGAAGCCTTTGAATATCTTCGCCAGAGACTTGGAGTTATTTCTACTCCAAAATGAATGCTTTTTGAATGATTATATTATATGTCTTATATTTACATGAGGAAGCACCATAAGAGGATAGTTCAGTCAGGGGGAGCAGCCCCGGATGGAAAGATACCTTTGTCATTGATGAAAAAGGGGGAAAGTTTTATCAGATGCAAAGGACAGAGGCATGGTTCCAGGGGGATCAGATTAATCAGATACAGAGGATAGAGGCATCGTTCCAGGGGGAGCATGAGTGATACGATTTCAGTATTGTATCAGAGTGCTTCCATCATATGATTTCAGTATTGCATCAGAGTGTTCCCATCAATGCCAAAGGGGGAGATTGTTGATTAAGGTTGGTTGTCATTGATGTCAACCCTTGAAGAAATCCCCATAGCACAAAGGTTTGGGTAATGGACCCAAGTTTGTTTGATGTAAATATGACTCATTATTGTCTTGTCATGGTTGATAATAAGTAAATATGGATGAACTCCAAAGTGGATGCCTTATGGTGAAAGCCCTCACGGGAAGACGCTTTGCGGAGTGAGAGAACCCATGATTAATTATGGAATAATGAGATGAAGGACAATGAATTTGCCAGTGAAACTATCCTAGATGCATAGTGTTTGTCATGCGATTTCCTGTGGTATGTGGAACGTCACATAAATCCTCACGGTTAGAGAGTTATGACCATATGAAGTTGGAGAACCCTCATGAGTCTTATAGAAGCCCCCAAGAGTCAAAGTGTCTTGCAAAAGAAATTATTTTAAATGGAGAAGCCCTAAAATAAGGAAAGTGTAAGGCTACATGAATATATAAATAAGAGGCAAAGCTCACTCATTAAGGACACACTTGTACATCTTGTATATCTATTTTCTTGTGTAAAGCTTCTTGTAAATACTTGTGGATACATCTAAAGTGGTGAACGTCTGAGGTAGCACGAAGGGTTGACGGAAAAATTCCCGGATTTACAAAAAACCCTATTTTCTGGTGTGTATGCGGGTTGTCTGTGTATAGGGTACGTTTACGTGGGCTATCTGTGTATAGGGTGCGTACAATATGTGGTCTGTCTGTGTATAGGGAGCATACATGTTGATAAAGTCATGGAAACTTGAGAAGATGAATATGCAAAAGTTTTAGATTCTGAGATCAAGCTCCCAGGAAGGTCTAAAGTGCTCAGATACATTAGAGCCATCCATTGGTTCAAAATGTATGTCTTTTTTCTATGAATAGTTGGATTTTGATGTATGCATGAGGAATGGCAATGGAAAATTGAGGATTCTCCCTAGAGAGACCAGTGGCTACATGTGATCTTCTGCATAAGTTAGATCTACAGAATTACAGTGCTGGTATGTTCATCATTGATACTTCTTGTGAGGCACATCTTGTATTTCTTGGCATATGGCTAAGGGTTTTTATGGTACATGGTTGAGAGCTTGTATTTGTGTAGTAGTTGATGTATTGAGAGGCTAAATCTCAGAAAGGGTTTGATGACTTAGATCATCTGAGGTATATTATACTTGTTCATGATTACACACACCTATATGACACATGACTAGAGAGAGACATACTTGCCTTGATTAAAGGTTATATATGAGGATGCATGCACAGAGTATAGTTACAGTCTAGATATAGTGACAGGTTACAGATCTATGTGAAAGAAGTTACATAAGGTTAGAAGTTTTCAAGAAAAGGAAACCCTAGTTTTCAGAAGACATACACATGCTGCATAACAGTTTGGTAGCGTACATACACGGGATACATAACAGATAGGGTGCATACATACGTGGGCTGCAGCATTATAGGTCGTGTACCTGTTGTATTTTTGTAGATACATGTTCAATTTAGGTACAGGTTGATACAATTTTACGATAGTACATCTCACAGTGACATGTTGACAGTGGTTCCATCATTCTACTTATACTTCAGGGTGGTTGGACGGGGCAAGGACAGGTGGTTGTATCCACCTTCCGGTTGTATCCAGAGAACATAGGGGGTTATAGCCTCCTTCTTGTTGTAGCTAGAGAATTGGGGAGTTGGAGCTTCCCTTAGGTTGTAGCCTGAGAAACTAGGGGGTTGAAGCCTCCTTCCAGTTGTAGTTGGAAAACAAAGGAAGTTGGTGCTTCCAATGAATGTAATTCTTCAAGACATATAAGAAAAAGCATTCCGTGGTTTTCTCTCGATTTGGGTTTCAATGTAAAACACTGGTGTACTGTGTATGTGTGTGATTGATTATTTCTTATTGCTAATTATTGGATAATAATACTACATTGATATAACAATTGGATTAATTTGGACAAAAAGGGTTACTATTGCACTATTATTGATTTAGCCCCCCTCTCAGTAATCCAATAGTTTTGATTCAGAAAACTGGACCAACATGCACAAGCAGTTGAGGTCTTGATCAAATTCAGTCAGTAAGTTGTAGTAAAGGTGAATAGGAGGAAAAATGGTGAGGAGAAAGTAGAGGTTTTCTATGGACATCAGGTCTTCTAGCAGCCTAAGGAAGAAAGACTTCAAATACAAGATCCTCTTGGATTCAAAGTTTCAGGAAATTGAAGAATGTTAAAACAAGACTGTAATCAAACATACATCACAACACAGTTAAAACAATCCATGTGAATCCTTCTATCATGGATACTTCAGTATTATAGGCAAAGAATATGAAAGAGGAAGATGACTTAGATTAAACAGGAATTCTCAAATCAAAATACATAACTAGAGAATCAGTGCTTCATCAAAACTTTATAATACGGCAGCCTTGCTCAACCATCGACCTTAAAAAAATATCAAAAATACACATTTATACTTAGGAGTGGCTACCACCACCAGAGGAGTGATCGAGGCACTGCATTCAAGGCTTTACGTTTGAGTCTTCTTGGTAGACTAAGCATGTAGTCCCCTATTAGACGCGAGCTCTTACATCTGGACCTTCTTTGTTAGACTGCGCATGTAGTTTCCTGTCGGATGCGAGCTTAGATTTGTCGATCCTTTCTGGATTTCCATTTATGGGGGGAGACGATGTTTCAACCACCTTCTCCTACTTCATTAATTGTCTTTATTGGGATCAGGATGAGGCCCGAGTCAACTCGACACCTGAAAAACGTGTTGGCCGCACTCTAAAACTTTGTCATTTGGATCTTCAGTTGGACGTTTGCAGGGAAAATTGGCAAGTGGAGATGGACACTGGCGATGGGGAGCTGGCAAGATGATTGGCATAAAGTGACATGAAACATCGAGTGATATACGACCCTGTCGAATGATTCAGTTGGAAGAGCGATGAATCTGAATGTGTGGGCGCCAGTACGTGAGAGCTGAGGTGTAAAGGTGCAGGGGTGATGTGGAAAAGGGAAAAGACATGGGGGCAGAGGGATGTGATTGGTCAGGGGGTACAAGAAAACATAGTGGAGGTGACATGGAGTGGAAGTGGAAGACAGATTTCAGGAGATGAGAGGGGGGAAGAAATGATAGAGGACAGGGACAGGCGTGTGATCGGGTGAGTGGAATACAGGTGTCGGCAGGAGTGCGGGTGACATTGGGAGGCAATAAGGTGGTTAACTTGGAGGGGGGTATGCGGTANTGTCTGTGGGGGGCTCACACCAGAAAACAACCAACTCAGATCCCCCCCCTCCATTAAAGGAAGAAGATCTGGGGGGGGAGGGGGGGGGTCCAATATTGGCTATGGACCATAGATCTGAGCATGCCACTTAACACAATGCGCCAAAGAATCAAAAAATTAGGATAAAGAACAAAAGTGGGTCATGCTAGGACCCTTTTCTTACATTTTTGTTTACCAAGGGGTTATTTCCTAAGGGAAAAACACCCTTCTATAAAAAATATGTGTTAACATTAGGCTCCATGGGGGATATAGACCTCCCTGCGAGGCTCTAAGAACCTCAGTAGTTTTAGTGCCTTATCTTAGGGATATGGGGTCAACTATTATAACAAAAGGAGAATGATATTTACAATGGCATGAAGAAACCACTCATGGCTCAAACAAGGAACGTTTTCAGAAAATGCCCATTTACAGGGCCACCAAAAACTTCAGCGTCTTCCAAATCCTGCAACCTGTAAGTATTATTTGGAAATATCTTAGATATTTTGAATGGACCAATCCACAAGGCTTCAAATTTACCATGCTTGCCTTTGTCCTGTTTGGGAGCATCCCATTTAAGTACTAGATCTCCCAACTTGAAATCCTCTTTCCTTACCTTCTTGTCAAAGGCCTACTTGATCTTCTATTGATGTTGATGTGCTTTGTCCAGCAACTGCTCTCTAGTCTACTGCACTTCTACTAGCTGTTGTATTCTTCTAATCATATCATCAGGTTCTCCTTGGTAGTCTTGGAATAATTTTTCCACATGCAAGGCGAGATGAGAAGGAAAGATGGCATCAAATCCATACACAAGCTGAAAAGGGGAGACACCAAGAGACCTTTTTGTTGTCACTCTATCAACCCACAAAGAAAATTTGAGCTTTGAATCCCATGCGTTATTTTTGTCCTCTAACAATATTTTAATTTTCTTTATAAGAATCTTGTTAGAGGACTCTGCCAATCCATTCCCTTGGGGGTAGTAAGGAGTAGAGTGAATCAATGTGATTCCAAACTGTTCACAAAACTAGATTAATGGTTTAGCTTTGAAAGATGCAACATTATCAGTGACAATCTTGTCTGGATAACCAAATCTTGCCATAATATTCTCAAGAAAACCAATTATTACCTTGTGGGAAGCACCCCTTATGGGGATGGCCTCTATCCACTTGGTAAAGTAATCTATGGCAGTCAAGATACACCTCTGATGACCACTTGAAGTAGGATGAATTTCCCCAATAAAATCTAGGCCCCACTGCTCAAGGGTCTTGAAGCTACGACATGCTTCAATGGAAAAGACTTGAGTTGCTGCTTTCCAGAGAATTTTTGACACTTAACGCAAGCCCTGATCTTTGCAAAAACATCAGTGAATAGACTAGGCCAGAAATATCCATCCCTGAGAATTTTATAGGATGTGGTTCTCCAGAAGTGATGTCCCCCACATAGACTGTCATGAAAATCCAACATAATATTTTGGGCCTCTTGTGGGTCTAAAAATCTCAAAAGAACTCCCATAGGGTCTTTCCAGTACAGGACTTGATCAATAAGACAATATCTAATTGATTTAAGATTCAATTCTCTCACCTTGTTTTTCCCCATACCATCATAAGGCTGCAACTTTTATAGAAAAAATATAATGTCCTTGTACCAAGCACATCCTTCCAATGTAGGGCTGACTTGAGAATATTTATTAGACAACTCAACTTGTTGATTTTCTGAGCAAGTGTTGATGAAATTAACCCCCAGATATTTGCAATTAGATTCATCTAGCAACCTAGCTAAACCTTGGCCTTTAACCAATTTGGTGGGCTTTATTTCAAGATCAAATTCAAGGATTTTGCCAATCCACTTGTTCCTTCTTCTATCTATGTCAAGATGAATGAGAATTTCCTTCACAAAAGCTGAAGGAACATATGCAATGACTTTTGAATGCATACCATAGACCCTGAAAGACTTGAGGGCTTTAACCAAAGCATAGGCCTTCTTTTCCATGATATCATATTTCATCTCTGCATCTCTCAATGCCCTACTGAAAAAGGCAATGGGCTGCTCCAATCCTTCAACATTCTTCTGCAATAAAATAGCTTCTACTGTGTCAAATGAAGCGAAAGAAAAAATCAGAAAATCCTTGGAGTAATCAGGACTGATGAGCACAGGTGCTTCAGTCAAGGACTTCTTTATTTGATCTAAATAATTATGATATTCAACAGTCCATTTGATTTCATTCCCTTTCCTCAACATGGATGTAATATGCTTTACCAGTTGAACAAAATTAGAAACAAACCTTCTCAGAAAATTAATTTTCCCCAAGAAAGACTAAACTTCTTTTTTGTACCTAGGGAGTGACAAGGTTTGGATGGTTTCCACCCTACTGGGATCAATCCTTACCCCCTCATCTAATAATATGTGCCCCAGTAACTTTCCCTCTTGCATGGAAAATAAAGACTTCTTGGGATTTAAAGAGAGACCAAATTTTCTGCATTTCAAGAAGAACTTTCTCAGATGATAACAATGCTCTTTATCAGACCTAGAAAATACCGTGATGTCATCAATATAGATGACCACAAATCTATCTTTTTCTCCAATGAAGGAAATATCCATAGCTCGTTGGAAGGTTGCCCCTGCGTTCATCAATTCAAAGGGCATATTAGAATACATGAATGTACCCCAGGGAGTAGTGAATGTTGTCTTCTCTCTGTCTTAAGGAAAGACATAGATCCGATTGTAGCCAGAAAAGTCGTCAATAATGGACATCCTAGATGCACCTGTCACTCTCTGCAATATGTGCTCCATATTTGGTAAGGGGTAATTATCCTTCTTAGAGCTTCTGTTCAGGTTCCGAAAATCGACAAAAAGTCTGATTTCTCCATTCTTCTTTCTCACTGGGACCAGGGTTGCTACCCATTCAGAATACCTCAAAGGAATGATAATCTTGGCATCCAAAATCTTTTTCACCTCTTTCTCCATAATAGGCAGCAAAATAGGATTTATTTGTCTTAGTTTCTGCCTAAATGGTTTGGCCTCTTCCTTCAGTGGGATCTTATGTTCAATGATACTTGTATCATATGTTCTAAGGTCTTCGTATGTCTAGGCAAACACATCAACAAACTCTTTTAACAGTTCTACATATTCAGCCCTTTGTTCCCTTGACAGACTGCTTGACAACTTGACAAATTTTGGATGTTTCTTTGTACCAATATTGCACTCATTTGATTCAGCATCATCAACTGCACTTTTAACCTTTACTGCCACATCATTCAAGTCAAATAGTCTTTCCAAAGGAACTAGTCCCTTTGGAATATGATTGCTATGGAATTGAACAATATGATGATTAGCAATTTTGTTCAGAAAAACATCAGCATGAGGATTACTTTCATAATCATGATCTTGATCAATATGCAATGCAAAAAACTCATCAACAATCTCGAGGAATCTTTTGATCTCAAGATCATCCTCAAACACTTTCCAATGCTTGACATTTTCAGGTTTAGAGGGTCTATATTTCACTTCTACATCACACTTGAGCTTAGGTGGAAAAGGGACTCTGAAATTACTTGTTGAAACAACCAAAGAATCAGCTATGGTGTTTGCTTCTCTTGGAATAAATGAAATGTTGAAATCTAAGAAAAAACTGTCAATCAGGTCTCACACTTCATTTCTATAATTTCTTAGCCTAGGGTGCTTAGCTTGATAAATATTTTTGATCTGATTGACAATTAATTCAACATCCCCAAACATTGATATCTCTTCAATCCGCATGTCTTTTGCAGCCCTCAAACCCAAAACAAGAGATTCATACTCTGCCACATTATTGGTAACTTCGAATTCTAACTTGTAGGACAAATCTATAGTCTCTTGAGTAGGTGAAACAAATACCAATCCAGCACCAACACCTTCCCTAAAAGAGGCTCCATCAAATAAAATCTTACAAACAAAAGTGATTGGAGGAGATTCTTCACAAAAAGTAATGGGCCGTTTTTTGATTTCAAGAGGAGGTTCAGGAGCATCAGTGAGCTGCAATAAACGGGATCCCAAATCAATGTCAAGTGAAAAAATAGGATGGTTGGTGGGGTTTTCTTAGTCACTAATAATGTAGGCCAACTAAGCTTCCCTGTACATTCTTCTATGCTCCCCCCCAAATACAGGAATGGTAGCATATGTGAGGTCCATCTGGAAGGTTCCCCCGAGTCTCTTTATCCAAGATCTTGACAAAAACATGCCAAACTTGGGGGGAACATCAGCCACCACGATATCCATGACCACACTTTTCATGGGCAACTGAAACAAGGTCACAACCAGATCTTTAATGACCCCAAGAAATTTCTCTTTCCTAGATTCAAAAGAGTATAAGTCATGGTATGTCTTTGTGATTTCTAATCCAAGTTCATCCATGACAGTTTTGGGAATGATATTATGAGATGCCCTTGAGTCCATCAAACAGTTATGCAACACCTTATCATGTATTTTCGTTGATGTATAGAAGGGAGGGGATGAATGATCAGGGGATCAAATTTTGCTCAAATTTCGAAGTGCTGAGAATGCGACGAAATCAGTACCATTGCGTCCATCTTGTCTTCCTGATTCCGGCGGTATATTTACTTTGTCAAACGGACTCCGTATGGAGAAGATATCACGATCTATTCGTCAAGCCAAACAAGCAAAAATTTTGATGTTGACTGTACAGTCTGTACAGTCCGTACGTTCTGATGTGGCAGGGTCGTACAGACCGTATGATGATGTGTCAGGTGGTGACATGGAAGGTATTGATTGGTTGACAATTGTCGAATCCGGAGATGACACGTGTCTTGTAGATGGCAAATGGTATGAGGACACGTGGCCCAATCCGTGGGTGCCACATGTCACTCGTTGGTTGGCTAAGTGGTTCTATGTAAAATTTATGGGAGTCCGCAGGGTTCGACCCCTGGACCTCCCCCATAGCATAGCGCCTTCACACGACCGCCCGACCATTGGACCACGGGTTATTTCTTGTTATATATATATGTTTTAATGTATTTGAATTTACATGTTGTAACCTTTGGCGGGGGGTTGGGCCGGGGCTTAGCCTCGGCCTGCGGTCCTTTGTATCAACGCATATTACCATACCCATTGCGCGGAGTTGTAATGATTGGCACATAGGGATTAACGTAGCCCTTGGTCATATACCTTACGCCATATGCCCGAGACCTGGAGCGGAGGGAGTTATACGGTTCTATAACGACTTAACCACTTTTTCCCATGCACGAGGTCACATGACCCATACGCCCAGGTGCCTAGGCGGTTGGGGGCTGGCGTGCCCTTAACCGTTCTACGGTTTGCACTGTTGGCATGATTG
Organism: Picea engelmannii; assembly: GCA_009831015.1. NCBI lineage: Eukaryota > Viridiplantae > Streptophyta > Pinopsida > Pinales > Pinaceae > Picea > Picea engelmannii. Next base: position 370,540 of record ML780377.1, read on the forward strand.
CACCTGGTGCTGGGTTTTCATGCTTTAAAATGCATGTGAGCCAGGTTCAAACAACAAGGGTGTGTTTTGTAGATGCAGAGACAACAAGCTTGAAGAGGGGACTTACAGGAGGCCTAACTTCTTCATTTTTCGACCGATTGAGGTGCCGAAAGAGCCCAGACAGGGGTTTTTGGACGCTTTGAAGCCATTGGAGCAGTCGGTTTGTCAGTTTGAGCATTGTAAGACATGTTTTTGAGCACTTTTTGAGCAATTAATAATAATTATCCATTGGAAGCTGGACCAGGAGATGTAGCCCAAGAGAGGGGTGAACTCCTTTATCAATTGATGTGCTTATGTGTTTATGTTCAATGATTATGCTGCTGGCTATGAGTATTTTACATAAGTAATCCTTTAATATATGTGTTGCAAGCTGATCCTTTTTCTTTTAAACACATAACATTCACTTGCAATAATTTTCAAGTATTTCAAGTCTTCTTCACTTTTAGATCAAGTTGGTATCAGAGCACTGGTTTTTGAAGACTTGATTGTTTGCAAGTTTTGTTTCTGATGCTCACAAGGTTGAAACTCACAAGAGGAGAAGGTCAACTTGTGGAGCCAAGTTCTCATCCGACAAGGAGGAAGCATATTCATTCACCGCAAGTTTCAGAGAGACATTCACCAAGCATGGCTCAGGCAGAAAGTCATGAACGTGTTCCTGTCGAAGAAGAAGATCTCAAAAAGGCTGTCATGGAGATGAGAGAGATGATGAAGATCTTGATGGAAAGGAACGTATTGTCGCAGGGTGAAGGCTCCAACCCTTCAATGCATAAGGGAGGCGGTGGTGACAAAACTCCAGATGGAAATGGAGGGAATGGTGCTTCTCCACCACCCTCTCCTCCATCATCATCTTCTACCAGTTCGAAACATCTTCCGAATTCTCCAAAGGGGCATGGTAAAACTCCTTCGCAAATTCTGTCATTAAAGCTTGATATAAAATTTGAATTGCCAATATACAATGAAGAAGTTAATGCTGAGAAGTTATATAATTGGATACATAAAATTGAAGTATATTGTAGAATACAGAAAATTCAAAATGATGAAACCAAAATTCAGCTTGCTTCGTTAAGATTGGATTGTGTAGCACTTATTTGGTGGGAATCCAAGACATAGGAGGAAATGAAAAAGCATGGTAAAATTTTGCTTTCTTGGAATGATTTCATTATCGCAATTAAAAAACAATTTTATCCATTGTCATATAAACAAAAGGGAACTATGGAATGGCAGAATTTTAGGCAGGCTAAAGGACAGAATGTACAAAGTTTTACTCAGGAATTTAGGAGAAGAACTTTGGTTTTGGGAGTTGATTTGTCTTCACAGGAAACATTGCTCAAATATATTGGTGCTTTACATAGTTATTTGAGACATACTATACTCATGTTTAATCCTTCGAATCTAGATGAAGTTTGTGTACAGGCTACTCATTTGGAA
>ML780377.1:386903-398324 GCA_009831015.1 Picea engelmannii
AAAAACAATACCACAGATCTCCCACTGTAACAAGGCTTATCACAGTCCCAAGCCAAACCCTTGACCACAAAGGTGTCCCCCTGAAGCCAATAAAGCTCTGATACCAAATGTAAATTCTAACCTTGTACAATGTCTACTGTAAAAAGATATTCAGAAAAGAATAGAAAAGATACAATGGCAAATGCAAACATTACACAGAGATTTTTCCCTTGGAAACCCAAACCGGGAAAACTAGCATATATTATATTCATACATTGTGTTACATTGTTTACAATACAATATACATATAGGAGCCAGCGGCATCCAAAACCCTAACCCAATTACCTGGATTAGTCCAAAACCCTAATTCCTTAACCGGAAATAGAAAACCATAGGCAAAAAACTGTGTGCCGAAAAACCACCTAAATATCATGTGGTCCCGGAAATATGTCGTCCCGATGTGAAATTTTTTTTCGGGGGCGCTTCCCCCGAACCACCGTGCGGGGGTCTCCACCCCCCTGCACCCCCCGAGGGGGGGGCCTAGTGGCCCCCCCTATAACCCCCCTGCGTGCCCGACGCAGATGCTCAGACACTACTACTCATGCAAAGAATATAACACATACCCAACATATATCCCTCCACCATAGAACCCTCATGACGTTCTCTTTGTCTAACCAAATCCTTCAATGATTTCAAGTGCCTCTCCACCATCCACATTGACCTTGTGTGTATAAGTCCACACATTTCAATCTCCTCAACTTGGTGTATGAGGTAGTGTTCTTGTGCATTGAAAAATATTGGAGGTAGATACTTCTGCATTTCACACATTAGCCGAGTAATTTCTCTCTTCCAATACTTTATATCATCTTCATGTATTTATTTCAATGACAACCATCTATAGACCATGACGCAATAAAATAACATGTTTCAACAAAACATATAAATATATTTTCCATTACAAGTAAAGCACATGTCATAAAGTACAACAAAAAAATGTTTTTTTTTTTTTTTGCATATATATTGCAGCTACTTACCTCATGTATTTTCCAAGATCATATATAACTTGTTTGACGTTGTTGTCAAATACGTTTTGGAGAGATAGAGGTAGAACATACTGTAACAATAAAAACAAATTGTTACTTCTTAAAAACTAGACAAAAAAATAAAAATCTTAAAAAATGTATACGATCAATATATAAATATGAATACTAAACTGATTAATTACCTTAATGAAGGTATGCCAATCATTTTTTTTTTACCCCACCAAATTCACCTTTCTTCGTTAATATATTCTTTATGTTTGAACAAAAACCTGTGGCAAATTTAATTTTTTGAATGACCTCTTTTACACCATTTCTTTGTTGCTTTGTTAATAAGGTTATTTTGGTCTCCATTGTTATTTGATCGGATCACACTTTTCATTGCATGATTAGATTCCCGAATGTCATTACAAATTTTGACAATTTTTTCTATATCCCTCCTTCCATCTATGATTTGCCATAATGTTTCTGTCACATTCTTCCCGATATGCATTGTATCAAATAAATGAACTATTTTTAGGTCCTTATAGTAATAAAACTTCATGAATTGAGTGGGATAGCATTTCATTCCTCGTGGAAGCCCATTATTACTACCTTCACGACAACGACATTGATGAAGCATAAAAAAAATCATAAAACTATTTATCAAATGCGGTAAAATAAAATGAATAATTAAAATAAAATTTCAAAACATTATTCCAATTATGATACATAAACAAAATGCGTACCTCGAGGATTAATTCTGTCATATGCCAACTTCGATAGGTGAGGTGTCATCCTTTGTGGTTTTAGTCCAGTCTCTTGTTTCCCATTGAAAATGTAAGGTAGCTAGAGAGGTAGTGGGGGGGCCCAGAGGGACCATAGTGATAATAGTGGAGGACATTCAATGTAAGGTGGACTAGGTCCACTATATTATTAAATAAGGCCCACTATGGTAGTTAGATATAATAAATGTAAGAGGACTTCTTAGAAGGTTCTACTTCTAGAAGTAGAACCTTCTAAGAAGTCCTCTTACATTTATTATGTCTAACTACCATAATGGGCCTTATTTAATAATATAGTGGACCTAGTCCACCTTACATTGCTCAATATCCTTCATGTACTATTTGAGAGCACAACCTCTCAAGGTAGTTTAGAAATCGACTATAAGGTAGCTAGAGAGGTAGCGGGGGAGGGGGCAGCGAGAGGGCCCATAGTGATAATAGTGGAGGCCATTCAATGTAAGGTGGACTAGGTCCACTATATTATTAAATAAGGCCCACTATGGTAGTTAGATATAATAAATGTAAGAGGACTTATTAGAAGGTTCTACTTGTAGAATATTCCTCCTCTAGAATGTTCTTAGGTGATGGTAGCACTATATAAAGGGGTTCAAGCATTGTAATGGAAAATGAAGAGAAGTATTGTATTTGGAGCGGTAGCTCAATAGGAGGATGATCCCTGTTGGAGTTACTTCACACACATCTAGGAATTATTTTTCCTAAGGTTTTTCCTTGTTTATTAGTCATAATTAGTCATTATCTAGTCTCCTATATTTTAGGGGATAATATTCCACCTGGAGAATATTCTCTTCAGTTGACACTTCAGTTTGACTAGTTGAGTTGAGTTTAGATGTTGCATTGGTTTTGTCACCATGCAACATTGGGATCATCACCATGCTAATTCGACCTTGCCTTGGGATCATCACCAAAATGGCACATTACCCTTGATTCCTTGAGTTAAATCCTCACTAGTCTCTATTCAGTTAGTTAACTAAAGACTGATTGACTAGTTAACTCAACTAGGTGGTAGTTCACTCCCGTAACTGCCTAAGAGAATAGACTAGGTGGCAGTTTACTCTCGTAACTACTGGTGTGTGTCCATATCACTCTAGACCACCACTATGGCTCATTAGTTACTCATGTATCCTATATCTATTGTAAATTATTCACTCTTTGAGTGTGGAATACGGTTAATGAGAATTCTTTCATTATTTCTCTCATTCTTTTTCTTTCTCAAATTCTCTCTACAAACGTGTGTATTATTGTTTAGCTAGATCTATTCTGTGTAGGTTAAACAAATTTACACCCCCTCAAAGAGGCAAGTGAACAAGAGAGGATCCCTTCCACAATAGGATCCATTGTACAGTGTTGCCCTACCTCAAGGGTTTGATAGTAATAAAGGATATTTTGCATATTGTTCTTGTATATCTATTGTGGTGCTTTTTTATTCAGTATTTAGTTCTTAACAAGTGGTATCAGAGCACTTTCCTTGGCAAACATTGTGGGAAAATATTTTTTATTTTTGCAGATTTTTTTTTCGGAGAAGAAAAAAAAGGGCCGCAACATTCCAGACATTTAGGTATATTTATGTGAAAAATTTGTAGAAACAAGTTGTATATATGAGTTCCTCTCATAAAAACACCCAAGTTGAAAAAGCAAATCATCTGAAATGGAGTCCGGGAAGTCAAGATATTGAAGTTTTAAAATCTGCAAATTTTCAGGGTTTTTTCCGTGGACAACGGTGTGATTTTTTTTTTTTGCTATTTAATTTCGGTAGCATCGAGAGGCTGAATTTTCCCCAAAAAAGTACATATATGAGTTCCTCTTACAATTTCACCCAATTTCAAAAAAAAATATCAGCCGAAATGGAGTCCGAGAAGTGAAGTTATGAACATTTTAAATTCAACAGTTTTTTAGGGTTTTTTCGGAAAACGTCGCGATTTTCTGCAGTAATTTATTGTTCTATTTTTTGGGTTTTTTCGTGATGGCCGCGGGACTGCAGAGTTAAAAAATTTTCATAGGGTGCTCAGATGGATATTTCTTCTCAAACCCTCAAATAAATTATACATATTACTGAAGCATTCAAAGCCCAATTGTTTGATACATTGAATGACAGATTGGATGACTTTGTAGATGGCTTCAATGATAGTTTTCATAGTATTCAAGATTTATTGGATAACATGCATGAGAGATTTCTTATGGCAGAACTCGGGGATGAATATAATCAATAAATATATGCTTTGTATGATTTTGAGGTTGATTTCGATGATTGGTATATGGATAGTTGTCATTTCTGGGATGACAACCACTTCCATATTTTATTTGATGACTCTACTCCACCTTCTGTAGAGAACATCAATGTCCCACATCAGGAGCTATTTACCAACATCCAACCTGCATATTCTACTATGGTATTGTTCCTTCTAGATTCATCTTTGATCATCTCCCACTATGTGGATGGATATTCTTATTTGGATCCACATGATAGGTGTCAGTATTGTGAACATCATTTTTAGTTGGTTATTGGGTGTTGATATCTTGCATGTGGGGTTCACATGACAAATTGGACATGAGACCCTAGTTTACAATGGTGGTTGGAATACTTCAGCATTATGGATTCCATTTCTCAATGGGACCCTGGTTCTCTAGTCTACTTCAACACTATGGTCCACACTTATCCATGGGACCCTGGTATATGGTTGTACATCAAGCGTTGAGGACAATGATTTCATAAGGGGGATGGAATGTAAGGTAGCTAGAGAGGTAGTGGGGGGGTCCAGAGGGCCCATAGTGATAATAGTGTAGGCCATTCAATGTAAGGTGGACTAGGTCCACTATATTATTAAATAAGGTCCACTATGGTAGTTAGATATAATAAATGTAAGAGGACTTCTTAGAAGGTTCTACTTCTAGAAGATTTCTCCTCTGGAGTGTTCTTAGGTGATGGTAGCACTATATAAAGGGGTTCAAGCAATGTAACATAAAATGAAGAGAAGTATTGTATTTGGAGTGGTATATCAATAGGAGGATTCCCCTTCAAAGAGGAAAGTGAACAAGAGAGGATCCCTTCCATAATAGGATCCATTGTATGGTGTTTTCCTACCTCAAGGGTTTGATAGTAATAAAGGAGATTTTTCATATTGTTCTTGTATATCTATTGTGGTGCTTTTGTATTCAGTCTTTGGTTTCTCTGATACCAATTGTTAAGAACCAAAGACTGAATACAAAATCACCACAACAGATATACAAGAACAATATGCAAAAACTCCTCTATTACTACCAAACCCTTGAGGTAGGGCAACACCATACAATGGATCCTATTATGGAAGGGATCCTCTCCTATTCACTTGCCTCTTTGAGGGGGCATCCTCCTATTGAGATACCACTCCAAATATAATAATTCTCTTCATTTTCCATTACATTGCTTGAACCCCTTTATATAGTGCTACCATCACCTAAGAACATTCTAGAGGAGGAATATTCTAGAAGTAGAACCTTCTAAGAAGTCTTAAATTTATTATATCTAACTACCATAGTGGGCCTTATTTAATAATATAGTGGAACTAGTCCACCTTACATTGAATTGCCTCCACTATTATCACTATGGGTCCTCTGGGCCACCCCACTACCTCTCTAGTGTCTATACTCATCAAACACCTGCTTTCCTAAACTTTTTGACCGACATGATTTCATCTTAGGACCACAAACTGGACATGCAAATTTACCCTTTTTTGAAGACCTGCAACAGATGGATTGATGTGAATTATTAATATATATACAAAATTATTATTTAAAAAACATGCATGATATATTCAATTAATTATATACTATTCAAGCGTGCAATATGGAATGTTACATACCACAAAAATGTGTTAGTCCTGGGGCATCATGAATTGTCCATAAAAGTATTCCACGACATTGAAATCTCTTCTTCCCAATTGGTTTACAGATGTCATACATAGTGATGTCCTCCCATAACTTTAGTAGCTCGTCGATAAGAGGCTCGATATACAAATTTATATCTTTAACTTGGTACTTACCTAATTGTTTTAAATTACATGAAATTACTACCATGGTATGTATATATATGTAAATAAATAAATAAAAGATGTCATGCAAAAAAAGAGAAAAATGAAAAATTTAAATTCGAAAAATTATTGTAAACAAATACCTGGAATAATCATTGTCAACATTATGTGCTCCATCTTTATTGACATCCAAGGAGGAATGTTATTGCTGATAAAAAAATAGGCCACACTGAGTAAACAAACCAAAGCTCTTCAAATGGATTAACACCGTCAGTTGCCAATGAAATCCTAACATTATGAGGTTCATCTGTAAACTCTTTCCATTTTGTAGAAATTTCCTTAAATGCATAACCATTTGCAGGCATTCGAAGAACACCATCTTCAATTCTGTTTCGTGCATGGTGATCCATAAACTGTGCTATGATTTGGCACCTGAACAATCGCTGCAAATGTGGAATTATGGGAATATGTCGGAGAACCTTTCAAGGGACCATTTTTGTTACTTGATCGGTTCGATATCTACTGATACCACATACCAAGCATTCTGTTTTCGATGCATGTTGTCCATAATATATAATATGATCATCAGGACATGCATCTATACTTTGATACTCCATGCCAATGTCTTTCATAATGGCATGTAAATCTCGATATGTGCGAGGTAAAATATTTGACGAGGGTAACAAAAATTCACCTAACAATCTAAAACATAAAAAATAAATATTTAATGTAAAGAATAGTAATTGTAAATATTACTTTTTTATTTTACACATTAATTAACACTAAAAAAAATGGGGAAAAGTCAACCTTTATGTAGATGTGAAGAAACATATTACATACCTTAGGATCTGTGTCATACAAGTGTTCGACAAATTATTTGTAACTTTCAAGTTCACCAACAACAATGTAGTGGAGAGAATATTTTCTCTTGACCCTTTATAAAGTCATTTATTTGCCTTTTCAATCAGAGGTTCATCATAAATACCATCACTATTGTCCCCATGATCCTCATTTGGATGACCGAATAAGTCTTGAATCATTTGATTTGTCCCATCATCTTGAACTATGTTATTATTGTCATCTACTTCCATGGGATCATTAACTTGATCTTCATTATCTGCTTCAAGTTCTTCATCTTGTACTACAACATCATTTATGCTACTACTCGGTGCTTTGTGCATAAAGTTAGGGGGAAAATCTAACTTTATAATTACAAACAATCATGAAAAATTAGTGCATGTATAAAACAATATAATAGTTTGAAAATACAATAAATATTAAAACAAATAATGAATGCATGTATAGCTAATTACCATGGGACGATATTCATTTGATCCCCCATCCATGTGCCCATATTTTCTATAATGTTTTTTAGTTGTTGCTATTAAAACTCTTTCGGGACGTCTAGTACAACAATTTTTGCAAGGGAAATAACATTTACTATCACCCTTTCCACCCTCTTTAATTATTTTCCCAGCTCTAATGTTTTCTGACATCCTTCCCCACAGACATATACTGAAAACAATACATGTTTTTTGTTCGCCAAGAAGACCCGCAAACCCTTTTTGAAGTGTCGTTATTATAGAAAACTTGTCGCAACATCCGTAAAATGCAACATATTTATAGATTTTATAATGTCGCAATTCCAACGATATTTGACCAAATCAAAGTTGACTTGTCCAAATACTAGGTGACCATTGGAGGGGAAAAACCTAGTTTCCACAACATCGCAACTGCGACGACTATTTTACCAACATCGTAAGAGAGATGACAATCCAATGACATCACTATAGCAAAGTATTCAACACTATTGTGATATTTGTTTGTATTACGTCGCATGTGCGACGTTATCGAACAATATGGAAAAATAAATTTAAAATTTTCTCTATTTTTCGACTGTATGGCTAATGTTTTCCATAACGTCATAAATAGAACGTCGAAAGTTTTCCAATATGTACTAGTGAGAGACCAAGAGGTGCCCAAGTTCAGAAATATATTCCATACCTTATGCACCAAGCTGGGTATCAAATATTCTGAGCAACATCTAGTGCTCAAGTATCGGAGTGGTCTTCATAGATACATCTAGGCCGAAATGGATTTACTGGACATCTCATCCTTAGGCATGACCTACCGATATGCCATCAAAATTTAGCAGAAGCTCAAACAAAATATGCAACAATTTGGGCCTGGGAACCCCTCACAGTAAAATCCAGGAAAGGGCATCCCCAACCCATAGAAAAAAGGACAGAGCAAAGACGAAAAACCTCAGGACAACCATTCTAGGATACAAGAAAAGAAGGATACTAGAAAGACAAAGAAATATACTAGGAAGTGGTGCGACTTCCATAAGATCCCCTGGCATAACACTACTAATAGCCGCTCGAAGAGGTCGTTGGTGGATGAGGTGAAAGCATCTGAATCAAATACAGGTTCTGAATCTGATCCAGAACCATAAAGGGGGAAGGAGAGTATCTTTTCCATTCACATATGTGGGTGAAGGGTACCCCACTGCACTTCATTGTTGATAGCGATAGCCAGAATAACCTCATCTCAGTAGAGGTTGTCAAGCGACTTGCCCTACTGACAACGCCGCACCGACAACCCTACACCATCAGATGGCTCTGCCAAGGAAGCGACATCCACGTCAAACAACAATGTTGCTTGTCATAAGACATCAATCCCTTCAAAGATGAGGTATTGTGTGATGTTTTCCCTCTCGAAGTTTGTAATGTTGATTTGGGCCAACCATATTTATGGATACGTCATGCTGTATATGAGTCTAGGCCTCGTAGTGTTATTATTACTTTGATCAAGAAATTGTACAGGATACCTGAGGCAGTCCCACCCAGTGCTATTTACTTGATCTCTACCAAGCAATGCAAAAAGGTAATCTCTCAGACATGGAAGTTTGTATTTTTCATGATTCACTCTCAGAATGAGTGAAAGATCATAGCCACATCTAGGGTCTCCGTGGCCAACCTCTCCACACAGCAGAAGCAATTGTATAAGGTCATGGAAGAATACTTATATATATTCTCCTCACCTACCAGGGTACCTTTTCACTCTCAGGTCAAGCACCCCATCGATTAGACCCCCGATGCACTGCTTCCCAATGGGCCAGACTACCGCCACTCCTTATTAGAGAATGAGGAGATCAAGCAACAGATCCAAGAACTGCTCCACAAGGGGTACATCCATCCTAGTTCATCACCTTGCCATAGCCCAATCATGCTGGTACAGAAGAAAGACGGAACCTAGCGACTCTACATTGATTACCGGGCCCTGAATAAAATCACAGTCAGAAACCGGTACCCGATTCCCTGAATCGACGACCTCCTTGATCAACTCATGGGGACAAATAATTCAGTAAGATTGATCTGAATTATGGCTACCACTAGGTCCCGATAGAACAAACAAATGTATGGAAGACCACCTTGAAGTCAAAGGAAGGTATTTTTGAATGGTTGGTCATGCCCTTTGGTTTGAAAAATGCTCCAACCACTTTCATGAGGATGATGGATGATATCTTGCGACCATTCACCAATACTTTTGTAGTGCTGTATCTGGATGACATCCTCATTTACAACAAGACTTGGGTAGAACTCTTGTAGCATATTCAGTAGGTTCTGCACACCCTCTGACAATGCCATCTCTATGCCAACTTGGAAAAATTCTCCTTCGGCATGGACAAGGTTCATTACCTAGGCTACATCATTGATCAACATGGCGTACATGTGGATCCAGCCAAACTCCAAGTCATCCGTGATTGGCTAGCCCCAACCACACTCACTAAGCTTCGAAGATTCTTGGGCCTTGCCAATTTCTATCGCAGGTTCGTGTTGGGATTCTCCCATATTGCATGGGCCCTCAGCCAAGTAACCAGGGGTAAGGATAAATTTGTGTGGGGCTGGTCCCAACAACAAGCGTTCGATGATTTGAAGCAATGCTTGTTCTAATCCCTAGTACTTTCACTACCGAACCTGTAGTATCCCTTTGAGATCAAGACAGATGCTTCAGACTATGTTGTGGGTGTCTTTCTCACTCATCACAACCACCCCGTGGACTATCATAGTGAGACACTATTAGATGTTGTCCGTAAGTACCCTACTTACGAAAAACAAATGTACTCCATTATGCAAGCCTGCTGCCAATGGAGACGTTACATTCTTGGGAAGGATATAGTCATCCACACAGATCATAATCCACTACAGTTCATGCAGACACAAGGAAAATTGTAGAATGACCGCCATCAGAAGTGGTCCATGTACTTGCAACAATTCCACCTCAACATCAAGTATAAAACGTGAAGCACCAACGATGTCGCTGATTTCCTCAACAGACCGCTAGTCGTGGCACTCACCACGGTGCTAGACTCTTGTGGCCATGAGCCTCTAGATGGCCCCAACTCTATGAGACAGATCCAGAATTCACCACCACCTACCAAATGTTGGGTGCAAATGCAGTTGTTTCTAATTTCCATCTTCAGGATGGGTCATTGTACCATCTGGGCCATATATGCATTCCATCAAGAGAGTGAGAGAAGATGATCTGGTAATCTCACTACAGTCGGGTGGCAGGACACTTCGTTTTCGAAAAGACAGTGGCAATGCTGTAGAAACATTTCTACTGGCTGAAAATTCGATAGGAGGTTAGCAAGTATATCAGGTCTTGCATTGCCTGTGCGATAGTCAAACCGACCACTAAGAAATAGGGCATGTACATCCCTCTGCCTACTCCTGACAGGACATGAGAATCTATCTCAATGGACTACATGTCGGGCCTCCTGTCCACCAAGCGGGTCAATGATTATGTTTTTGTGGTTGTGGATTGCTTTTCTAAGATGGCAATTCTGACTGCCTGTAAGAAGAGCATCATAGTAGAGGCCACTGCCAAGCTCTTCTTTGAATGAGTCTGGGTACTTTTAGCACTGAGAGTCATGTTTTAGGATAAATCCGTGAGTGCAGACACAAACCGATCTCCCTAGATCCACCTGGATCTAGAACAAAACATGACAGAATATACCGCTTTCCCTAGATCTAACTATTGAATTAAATTGGAAGTGAGAAGAAGATATGTACCTTGTAATCACTTCCTTGGACTATGTTGTTCCTTGCTTCGCTCTAGCGCTCTTGTGCGGTCAAGATCAAAACAGCACAAACCAACCAAAGTGAAAGCAAATAATATATCCAATAGCTAATCTATACATATGATCAAGGAATTATGTAATAAAGTAGATCTCACTTTATGGGAAAGAAATATATCACTGTATCATATTAATTGAAAGAGAAACTTACAACCAGAGCCTTGATGTCGTAAGGTCCCTTCCTACTCTCCTTCGTTCCCCACACACTTCTTGCTCCAAGGATTCTGAGACCATAGATCTGATAGCTACTCACAATCTATCTTGACAAAGCAAATCTCAAAGCCACTCTAACCAAGCTAATAATTCCAAGCCAAAGAACCCAAGCTCAAGCTAACAAAAGCTAAGAACCCCTTCTCCATGAGAGCTCCTCTCCTTTTATAAGTTGAAGAGGATAAGGTGAGGAGGTTAGGATGATCCCACTAAATCATGAAAGCGAGTAAGATCCAAACCATTCGGATGCCACCTCACCA
>ML780377.1:405401-439410 GCA_009831015.1 Picea engelmannii
TTGCAAATGGAATTTAACACTCCCTAACTCAAGATACTATGTTTGTTTGCAGCTTTGGAAAGTTATCTTTCACACCTATTCCAAAGCCCTACAACTAATCTAATGTAGGTTTGCTACCAGAAAAGATAAAAATCTCTAATCAAGTTTTATAAGCGCTTTATTTTATGGCTGTTGTTACTCAAAAGGAAGATGGCGTGGACAATATGTTGTTTTGACCAACTCGAAAAATTATGCAAAGATATAAAGATGCAATCTTTTCATTTCGATGAAATCTATGCTACGAGAAGGAGAAAACATTTATCATTCCCATATGCACAATGTCCCAAAATATATTAAACTAATCAATATCAATCATGCAATTCCGCTACTTCAAATGCAAGGATGCCCCCAATCTAATATAAAGCAAGAAATTAAATATTTTTGTTTCAAAAATTTCACTAAAAACAATAATGAACGTTCTTAAAACAAAGAAACCCAAACTAAAAGTTCTCTTTTAAAGCGAACTATTCAGAAGAAATCTGATCTTTCCCTAAACAATTCTAAAGAAAACACATGCTTTGTAATTGAAAAACACTCAAAGTAAGAGACTAATCCTTCAAAACCAAACAAAGAAAAAGTGGCTAAAAGAAACTCAAAGAATGTCAAGAAGATTGTAAACAGATCAATATAGGCTCCAAAAGTTCAATCCAGCTGATCAAAGCAAAACTGGGTATCAGAAGACTTAATCCAAAATTTTCACAAGTGAGTTCGCAGGCTAGCAATGTATTACAGTGCGAGAATCAATGATTCTCGCAGTCTGGACATAGGTTGACTGTGAGGTGTTCGCACTGGACTGAACACCAGGGTGCAAACTCAAGTAATTCTCGCAGGCTACTAACGAGTGCAGTGCGAGAATGGTTGTAAACAAGCAAAATTTGGAAAAAAAACAAAATTTCTAAGAGAAATTTCAGATCCAGAGAGTCTTGATAGATCTCCCACAGACTCAGAGACCAGAAAACAAGCAATCAAATCAAGGGAAACTAGACTAACTAGGAAACAATCTGCTCCCCAGTGGAGTCGCCAATTTTGTTTTAGGATAAATCCGTGAGTTAGGACACAAACCGATCTCCCTAGATCCACCTGGATCTAGAACAAAACAGGACAGAATATACCTCTTTCCCTAGATCTAACTATTGAATTAAATTGGAAGTGAGAAGAAGATATGTACCTTGTAATCACTTCCTTGGACTCTGTTGTTCCTTGCTTCGCTCCAGCGCTCTTGTGCGGTCAAGATCAAAACAGCACAAACCAACCAAAGTGAAATCAAATAATATATCCAATAGCTAATCTATACATATGATCAAGGAATTATGTAATAAAGTAGATCTCACTTTATGGGAAAGAAATATATCACTGTATCATATTAATTGAAAGAGAAACTTACAACCAGAGCCTTGATGTCGTAAGGTCCCTTCCTACTATCCTTCGTTCCCCACACACTTCTTGCTCCAAGGATTCTGAGACCATAGATCTGATAGCTACTCACAATCTATCTTGACAAAGCAAATCTCAAAGCCACTCTAACCAAGCTAATAATTCCAGGCCAAAGAACCCAAGCTCAAGCTAACAAAAGCTAAGAACCCCTTCTCCATGAGAGCTCCTCTCCTTTTATAAGTTGAAGAGGATAAGGTGAGGAGGTTAGGATGATCCCACTAAATCATGAAAGCGAGTAAGATCTAAACCATTCAGATGCCACCTCACCATAGAATCTTCTCCTTCTAGAAGATTCGAGAAAACGCTCGTTTTTCCCACGTGCTGGCATTCTCGCACCCTAGCTATAGTGCAACCTGCGAACTGTTCGCACCCTGGCTATAGTGCAACCTGCGAGAATTGGTCATTCTCGCACCCTACCTATATAGCAACTTGCGAACTTCCTTTTTTATAAGGTTTTTACATAGGAAAAAGCAATTTCTTTTCTCAGGAGAAGTTCTTCTCCCTTCTCTCTTTAGGAACTCAGGCCACTGTGACCCCTCTGAAGGCAACATATAGGTTTACATCATTAACAATCATAGGGATGAAGAAAATAATGTGTAACAAGTCACCCTCAAATTGTAGGAGGATAAGCCTAATACCCATCAAAATGTTTGTGGAGGTCGGTTTATGAGTGAAGGTCAAATGGACAAAGCTCAACATAAGAATGTTTTAACATAGAAAACTAGAATAGCAATGCATAAGAAAATGAGGTTCTCATTAACTTTATTCAATGGTTTAAGGTTAAAGGTGAGAAGGAGAAATAATTAGTGAGGAGAGTGGACAAGTCTACCATAAGTGTCTGACCTTTAGGTAGCTTGGTGCAGAAGAACTTAGGCCACAACATATCACACCAACATTATAATCAAACCTCCATTACAATAAAACCACAACACCTTGTTTGGATCATCCATGCACGAGCATTTCAACATAATAGGAAACAGGGCAGAAAAAGAAACTGAATTCTATTAATGAGAAAGTCTCAGGTGTCATACATAACCAGAGAACATCTCCGTTCTCAAACTATTAAAAAATAGGGAGCTCTGCTCAACCATCGACCATAGCAAAATCTTTAACTGATCTATTTATACTCAGATCAGTGGAAAACCTCTAGGAGAGTCAACTGGCCATCCCGTCCAAGGATTTTAGTCTGTGCATGCTTCTTTCAGACTGTGCGTGTTTCCTCATGTTAGATGAAAACTCAGATCAGTATGGACCTGCAGAAAAATCCATCCATCATGGTACCTCGGGCTGACAGTTCTATATCCTTGGCCAGAGCTTCCATGCCTTCTATTTATGGAGTGAAACGAGGTTTCAACTACCAGTCCTTGTTCATTAATTGAATTCCCCTTGGGATCGGGGCATGGCTTGACGACTAGGAGGTGGCTACGTGATGCTATTGGATTCGACGCTAGATGGGCATGTGATTTCGGGGCCGTCGAAAGAGGTTTGGACCCACACCACTTTTGGGACCGAAATGCACCACCTTCCGCCATGTAGCTCTCCCACGATACCATGGTTTGGATTTTGGCCCTCTCAAGGAATTTTAATGCCCGAGCATGTTGCGGCACTGAAATGACTTGTGGCCATTGATCTGTGATATAGGTGCACCTACTATTTTAGCACCTCCACCAAAGATTTATCCACTTGTGAACTATGGAATCCTTCCAACCACATTTAGATATGGCACTAAATCAAAATGCATAGAGGATCTCCGCCGTGGCAAACTGCACCCGCCCGTTTGCTTGTTCTCATGACTGTCACCTGTGACCCTTGACGATTTCATGTGATAACAAATACATTTTGGAATCCCACAAACCATTGTCTCAGATCAGGATAGTCAATTTCTCAACACATTCTGGTCAAGCCTCTAGTCACCACTGGACACCAAGCTCAGCAAATCCACGGCCTTCCACCTTAGACAGATGGAAAAACCAAGGTCATAAATAGAATGATCGTGCATGTCCTACACATGTATAATTACAATCACCCTTGCACATGGGATGAGAGTCTCCCCTATGTTCAACATAGCTACAATCGAGCCCTGCATAGCTCAACCAACCACAACCCCTTTTAGGTGGGGTTGGGATTCCAACCATTGGATCCCATATATGTTTCACTACCCCTTGCGGTCACCTCGACCAACTCATCTCCTTCTCCAACTGAAGTTGACAACGCCACCCAGTTCATTGAGTGGATCCAACACATCCACCAACAGGTTCAGGATATCCTACAAAATTCTAATGACAAGTACAAGCAACAACATGATCAACATTGGGTGCCACATAAGTTTCAGGTGGGCGAAAAAGTTTGGTTGCACTTGCAGAAAGAGAACCTTATAGGACCCCATAGGAAGCTTCACCCACTCTGTTATGGGTTGTACACCATCACCAAGGCTGTGGGTGAAAATGCTTTCGAGATCAACATTCCTCCTTTCCTTGGATTGCACCCAGTGTTCAACGTGGATATCCTTCGACCATATTTCCCACCATTATTGGACACCTTAGAGATAACAAAACAATTGACACCAACAGAGCTCAAACCCAACTGCATAAAATAGGCATCCAATGATCAGATTGTGGACAAACAGATCAAGGGAACTCTCTAGCAAAGGATCCAACTTTATCGAGTTGTCAAAGCAGGGCAACTTCTGCACCAAGGCAAGTGGCTCACCCGGGGCCAAATTCAACAGAAATTTCCCCATATAATGGGGGAACTCAATGCAATGGAGACCATTTCTTCCTAAGGGGGGAGGATTGATCCATATGGATGTCGGTGGCCTCCCACCCATCCCAACTTGCTCATTTTGGCAGTTTTCCAGTTTGGCATCTTTTTCCCTAGTTTTCAGGTCCCTGACTTGCAGGGCCGTTTTGAGGCCCTAAACAATGTTTTTTAGGGATTTCCATAGTTAGAACAAATTTTGAAAGATAGAAAAAAATGTGTAGTCTTCTTATATACCTTTCCAATGGGATATCGTGTGCCTAAAACGAAGATCGTATGAAAAAGTTACGACCCCGAGAAGTTGATGTACTAACTTACCCAAATGAGGCCCACATGACTTTTGGCGCTTCATCTTCTAGGGTTAGATTTTTTGGATGTCTAGGGTTTTTGACATTCCTGTTTATTGTAAAAAGGCCTTCAGAGCCTCATTGTAATCATCTTCTTGCGAATGAGCGCAACTGTCACAACTCTTCTCAGAGATAAGCTGCCACCATTCTAGCAAGCTTGTTTCCACTGCATTTTACAGTTTCAACTTAGTTCCTTATTGAATAGAAACCAATTTTACTCTATATATGTTATTCTGTGTTAAACATCTTTTGATAATAATCTGTATTCATTTTGTTCTGCAAATATATTCTGGATCATAATGTTTATGATACATTAATATATTGATGATGAAATGATGAACATGGTTGAATAAGTTAAAGGAATAAAAATTTTGGTTAAAAGTGGTCTAAATTTCTCATAACTGATTCACCCCTGTAACATCCCATAAATTTTTTCGAATTGTATGAAAATTAAAACATATACACATATAAACTCTTGCGAAACTTTAAATATAAAGCTTAAAACAGACAAATACATTCTGTAAATGCATAGATTCATACAGAAATAACATTAAACATATACATGCAACATAGACAGGAAATACCCATAAATATAAAGACATGTATAAACCACACACATGAAAAACCCATAAAAATAAACCCATAAATAATAATGCAGCATATAAATTAACACACAATTGACACTTATCTTGGTAAGAATATCACCAACTGCGTGCAAGCCTTCCACGAACCTCCCAACCTTATATCACTCTACTCATCACTCTTAACAGTGGGTCTTCCCTGAGCTGGGACTAAACTCCACCTGGGTAAATGGATTCCTAACCAGGCTGATGTATCTTAGACAATAGGAAAGACTCCACCACAGGTGCCAAATCAAACTAATAGCCTACAATCCTTCATTCCCCACATGCCTGTCCCATCCCAGGAAGTGTGCCCCTTCTCTGCTCAACAGTCCCTCAGATGCCCCACATCCTTTCCAGGCTTCAACAACAGGCTAGATAGGAAGTCTCAAAGCCCTGTAGCTATAGTTTAGCACCTTCGGGAATCAATTCCCAACAATTTTATCACCTAGAGAGATTGCTCATGGGCCTGATAACCCGCCTCTTCAATATCCCATCGGCCTGACAACCCCCTTCTTTAGTCTAGCTCCTGAGCTAACCAGGTACAAGTATAGGTACATGTACAGATATGGTATTGGTTCAGGTATTGATATAGGTACAAGGACGTATGAAGGACAATTGAATGAGTGAGTGAATGATGATGGAAAGAATGGGAAAATGAACTAAGTCCAAACTATATGTATGCATGTTCCCAAATTGACACTTGTCATGTTTGGAGCTAATTTGGCCCACTTATCCCCATCCTTAGAACTTAGGATAAAATAATTATCCATACTTTATAATTTAAGGAATCTTAATATAATATTCCTTTTTGGCATAAGCTCCCTATCTTAACCCCTTATCCTTAAATTTTATCCCCCCCTTTCCCTAACAAGTGGAGTTTAGTCCCCCATACTCTTTTATCGTGGTCGGTCTACATAGAGTGATGCATTATATTAATGATGAGACATATAAAAAAATAGGCTCACTGGCCTTTAGCATCTAGGCTCTATGACATAATTCAAAACATAAGCCTCCTAGCTTATAATAACTGTCTCACTAGCCTATAAAACACAACATATACACAAAGGCTCCCTAGCCTCAAAATTGAGTGCACTTAATTTTTCCATGCGTGGTATCCTGGAATGTGCACACTTCATCATTTTGGTGCACAGTATACCATGGAAGGTTCATACAAAAAATGATATCAAACAACTCACCAGCTTAAGTAAATTTTCATTTACAATTACAGTTGGGGTTCGTCCTAGGGGTATTACAATCCCCTCCCCTTATTTATGCACTGTCCTCGGTGCATTATGTACATATATAGAAAAACAAATTAAAAAATACTCAAAAAATATGCGGGTATTTTGCCCGCATTACATCCTCGTGCTCCCAAGCAGCATCCTCAGGACCATACCAGGTCCATTGGACCTTTACAAGCCTTATGGATCGATTTCAGAGCTGTTTGATTTTCTGGTCCAGAATGCGTACCATATGTACTTGGAAAGCGCCTTCTTGCTCCACCTGAATCACATTCCAATCAATAACATGATTAACATCAGGTATATATTTCTTAAGAAATTATACATGAAATACATTATGAATGGTCATTGATGTAGGCAAGGCAAGCATGTATGCTATAGGCCCAATCCTCTCTAGGATTTCAAACAGCCCACAACAACAAGCTACCAACTTTGAACAATTTCCCAACTTCAGGGAACTTCTGTTGGCGTTCACTTTCAATAATACATGGTCCCCCACTTTAAATTCCCTATGAGTTCTACCCTTATCATCATAGATTTTTTTCTTGTCTTGGGCAGCCTTTAAATTTTGTTTTATTTTCAACATTTTCTCCTCCATTTCCCTGAGTAAATCTGGCCCAACTACTTCTCTATCTGTTGGGTTATCCCAACTTACCAATGTCTTGCACCTTCTTCCATAAAGTGCCCAAAATGGGCTCATCGTTAGAGATGTTTGGTACCCATTGTTATAAGAAAACTCTACTAAGTGTAGGTAGTCTTCCCATTTTGATGGTTTATCCATCACATACATCCTCAACATATCCTCAATCACTTGATTTACCCTCTTCGTTTGTCCATCTGATTCTGGATGATAAGCTGTACTAAAATTCAAATTTGTTCTAAATCCATTAAATAATCCCTTCCAAAAATTTGAGGTAAATTTTGGATCTCTGTCAGACACAATTGTCTTGGGTATACCATGTAATTGAGCAATTTCTCTCATATAAACAACAACAATGTTGGCTTCCTTGTGAGTGAGCTTTACTGGAATAAAATGAGCAACTTTAGTAAGCTTATCCACCACTACCATGATAGAATCATGCTGCTTATTTGTTCTGGGTAGTTTGGTGATGAAATCCATTGTTACAACTTCCCATTTCCACTCAGGAATAGTTAATGGCTATAGAAAACTAGCTCGGTGTCTATGCTCAGCCTTTACCTTTTGACACTCGAAACATTTTGCAATAAAATCAACAACTTCTTTCTTCATGCTTGGCCAATAATATTGGCTCTTGACAAATGCAATAGTTTTATGATAACCTAGGTGCCCGACATAAGGTACATTATGCATTTCTCTCAATATCATATTTTTCAATTATTTGGAATTTGGTACATAAATTCTTCCCCAGTATATGAAAATTTCATCATTTTCTAGCTTATAGTCTTCAATTTTCTGCTGCAAAATACCTTGCTGTAATTTTTCCACTAACTCCTTGTATTGCAAATCTGATTTTGCAGCCTCCAAAATTTTGTCTTTCAAATCTGATTGGTACATGCTAATGGTTGTAGCATGCAACTCATGCACTCTTCTACTGAGTGCATCAACCACTTTGTTCTCTTTCCCCTTGATATGCTTTATATCAAAGTCATATTCACTAAGAAATTCTAACCATCTGCTTTGCCTAGCATTTAGAATTGGCTGATCAAATAAATATTTCAGACCATTATGGTCTATCCTTAGATAAAACCTTTTCCCCATGAGGTAGTGCCTCCATTTCCAAAAGGCATGCACTATGGATTCTAACTCCAAATCATGAGTGGCATAGTTCCTTCGACTTCCTTGATTCATAACATACAACAAACCCATTTTTACTGAGGACTCCACCAAGTCCTTCTTTACATGCATCTGTACATACAATGAAGTCTTCATTTGGATTTGCAATCCTTAGTATTGGAGCACTTGTTAATAATTGCTTGAAGTGTTGGAAACTCTTTTCACAATTCAATGTCCACTGAAACTTCATGCTCTTTATTTGCAAGGAAGTGATTGGGTGTGCAATCTTTGAGAATCCTTCAATAAATCTCCTATAGTAGCCTGCAAGGCCCATGAATGATATGACCTTTGTTACATTCTTTGGAACTGACCATCCTCTAATGGCTTCTATCTTTTCAGGATCCACTGTTATCCCATCCTCTGAAATGATACGTCCCAAATAATGAATTTGCTTCTGATAAAATGAGCACTTGCTCAATTTGGCATACAACTGATGCTCCCTTGATACTTGTAATACCATCCTCAAGCGTTGTTCATGCTCTTCCTCTGACTTAGAATATATAAGAATGTCATCTAAAAATACAATGACAAACTTATCTAAGTATTCTATGAAAATACCATTCATTAAACACATGAAGACAACTGATGCATTTGATAACCCAAATGGCACCACTGTGAAATCATAATGACCATACCTTGTTCTAAAAGCAGTCTTGCTGATGTATTCTTATTTAATTCTTATGTGATGAAAACCTGACCTAAGATCAATCTTGGAGAATATTTTTGCATCTTTCAACTGATCAAAGAGGTCATCGATCCTTGGCAAATGATACTTATTCTTCATATTTACCTTGTTCAACTTCCTAAAGTCAATGCAAAGTCTCAATGTTCCATCCTTTTTCTTCACAAACAAAACTGAGGCACCCCAAGGTGACACACTTGGGCATATATACCCCTTCTTCAAAAGATATTCAAGTTGCATTTGCAACTCCTTCAATTCTGGTGTACTCATCCTGTAGGGAATCTTGGATACTATAGCTACTCCAGGCATCAAATTTATGGAGAAATCAATGTCTCTTTTAGGGGGTAATCTTGGTATTTCCTTAAACACATCTTCAAACTCTTTTAGGAATGCATAATATTCAATATTTGACACTTTATCTTTAGTTGTCTCTTCCATATGTGATGAAAATATTTGACACCCTTTTCTGTAACATTTCTTTAGCTGCAATTCTGAAATTTCTCTGATGGTTACTTCCCTAGGAATTCCCTGCACTGTCCTTAGGCTCCCTTCCTCATCCAAGCAAGTAAATTCCTTGTTATGACAGTCTAGGATAGCATGATGTTGTTCCAACCAATCCATCCCAATTAGATAGTAATAGGAACCTAAAGGCAAGATGTTCAAATCTTCCTTGGTGTTCAGTCCATTCATGTCCATAAGACATGACTTAACCATCTCATTATCTTTTCTTTTGGCTATGGTAGACAACTTGATGCAGGAGCATCGTATAAAGCCAAAACAAGTGCCTAGTCAAAGGAACAACTAAACACGCGTGGTGCAAAAAGGACACGTTTTTATGAAAACATTTTGAATTTTGAAATCTAAAGCATTAAAGTAATAGCTAGGAGAAGCGTACTTACATTTATGTCTTGGAGATATGAACAGATTTGGAGAAATTATTTTCATCTGCCAGATGTAACAGGAATTTAAGTTTGTTAATGTAAAGTAGGTAGATATGAATGTTAGATTAGACAGTTTAGAAGCGTAGGAGGGAAAACGGATATAGACAACCTCACCCTTGTATCATGGTAATAGGAACATTATGATCATTCATATTTCATAAGCTATAGAGCTGTAGTAGAGAACTGTAGAGAAGAACCCATGTACAGGAGCACTTGAGTTAATATATGAACTTTGACTCAATTTCATGGTGTTATGATGCTTACTATTTGCATTAATTAAATGATATGTTTATTGTGGTTTTGTTTCTCTGTTATGCATTTGTTTCAATGTTGTGTCATGTGTATGATTTCATGTTGAATGTATGAAGTCAGAAAGAGAATAAGAATGAGTTTCAATTATTTCTTTCTCTGAGTATTCCTACAAGGAGTGCAGTGAATGTTCGCAAGGTGTGCGTTGACGAGGTTCTGAGTTTTATCTCAGAAAGCTCAGGAGAGATATCGTTGTTCTCATAACTAGTAGAAGTGCAGGTGAGGCACATAGCCGTGCAAGGTGTGCACAGGCTGGTTGAAGCCTTAGAACTTACCAACTAAGGTGAAGGTTGAAGGACTACTATTGCAAAGAGTTCATAGGGTCGAAGACTCAAATAAACATAGGTTATTTGAAAGTTTCCGCAAGGAGTGCGAGCAGGATTCCTTTTGGAGGCTTGGGTTTGCAAGTGAGAACTCAGGAGGGATAGCACCTTTGAAGTGTTCAAAGGGAAGTGGAGATTGAAATCATCTCACAGAAGTCAAGTTCAGGTGGAAGGACGCCAAGTCATTTTGGCCAGAGATCCTTGAAGAAGAGTGAATGAATGGTGAAACTTCTTCGTGGAAGAAGTGCCGAAAAATCCCATGGACCATTGGATCTCGTAGATCTGTGAGAAGGTTAAGGCTGAGTGTCTTTTAGCATTCAGGAGATTAGGAGGAGTAGCGATCATTGGATGAGAAGAAACAAGAGCTGTTGATTCCCCTTTGGAGTGGAATTTCGACATTTCGGAATTTTGGGGTTCGACATTTCGGAAATTCCGATGACAGGGAGCCAAGGAACTTTACATTGAAAACCCCAAAGTCATGAATTGCGACATGTCTTTGAAGTGGAATTTTGGCATTCCGTCATTTCAGGGTTCGGGAAGTAAAGGCAACAAGTGATTTTGGAGTTGAGAGTTTCAAACTCCCGGTTCGCGAAATCCTGAAAAGATCGGAGCCGTTAGGTCTATTGCAAAATTCGGGGATTGGTGTGACAAGTGATTTTGGAGTCGAGAGTTTCAAACTCCCGGTTTGCGAAATCCCGAAAAGATCGGAGTCGTTAGGTCTATTTTAGAGTTCAGGGAATGGAGTGACCAGTGGTTGGGGTTGTTGCATTTCAAACTCTCGGTTACTAAAATCTCAATACAATCAGGACCATTGGATTGAGGGAGTCTCATAGCCATCGACCTCGCCAAAGGAAAAATTGTGGAATTCGGGGAATCACAGGGGTAGAGGAAGGACTGTTGACTGTTCGCTCGAGCCCTGAAAAGCCGAAACTAGTGGGTAACAGGTGGCGTATTCTCGACGCATTGGAGGAGTCAACCGTCGTTGACATTTCATGTTTCGGTGATTGCAAAGAGTTGTGGCATTGCGTCGAGAACCTCCAACTCGCGAAGACCAAAATATTTAAGGGCTTAAAAAAAGGGTTTAATTAACTCTTTGCGTGGTTTGGAAAAGATCCTGCACTGATCTCGGCCCGAGGGTAGGGGGTCTGCATTAGTTGTGGTATCAGAGCATAGAACAAATTCTTTTCTTTTTGTAGCAGAGAGAAAAGAGGAAAATTTTATAGCCATGCCACCGAGAAGAAGAGACAGCCAATTATCTGATCCAGTAGTGGAAAGAGAAATGTGTGAGTTACGTGCCAGGCTTGATGCTATGGAGACAGCACAAAGGTGCACAGTTGATGCCGGGGATATCAACGAAGTTGAAAGTGAAAATGAAGCTAGAAATGAAGGAGAAGAAGTTGCAGTCGAAGATGTTGCAGAAGAACGCCTATTCAGGGCTATTGCAAGGATAGGTTCTAGGGAAAAAATGGACATTCTAGTGTACGAAGGAAACTTGGATGTTGAAGAACTTCTAGATTGGATTAGAGCTCTAGATAAATACTTCGACTATGAGGACGTTGAGGAAGACAAGAAAGTAAAACATGCCGTTACTAGACTTAAAGGGAATGCAACATTGCGGTGGGATGAACTGCAGGTTGACAGATGTTGCAAGGGAAAGCATAAAATAAAAAGTTGGGATAGAATGGTTGCAAAGATGAAAGCCAAATTTATACCTAGGGATTGTCAAATCACTCTGTTTCAGAGGATGCAGAATTTGAGACAGAAGTTGATGTCAGTGAAGGAATACACTGAATAATTCTACAGGATAAACATCAGAGCAGGTCATCGGGAAAGCGATGATGAAAAAGTTTCCAGGTACATGAATGGTTTGTGATATGACATTCAAGATGAGATGAGCATGCTGACCATTTGAAATGTGGAAGATGCTTATCCGATAGCTCTGAAACATGAAGAGAAGCTGAGCTGGAAGCAAGGTCAGAGAGGCAGAGGTAGAAGTCAAGCCAGAGGAAAAACAATTTCCCAGGATAGAACTTAGAAACCTAAAGAAGAGGGGAAGAAACCTCAACCTCAACCTGAGAGAGGAGGAAGCTCACAAGGAAGGCAGTATGCTGATAGAAATACTTTTCCTCAACCCAGAGGAAGAGGAAGAGGCAGAGGAGGTGAAGTGAAATGCTTTGTTTGTGGAAAAATCAGACATAAATCGTATGAGTGTCCAGATAAGAAGAAATATGGTGGTGAAACTCACATTGCCGAAGATCAAGGATGAGATGTTGAGGCAGAATATGTTGAGGGTGGAAGATCTTTGATGATGAGAAAAGTTCTCTTGAAGCCGAATAAGGAGGCAGAGAACCTAGCCCAAAGAAACAGTCTGTTTCAGACGGCTTGCAAAACTAAGGATAGAGTATGCAAGGTCATAGTGGACAGCGGTAGCATAGACAATCTCGTATCTATAGAGATGGTAGAAAATCTAGAGCTAGAGACTGTTGCACATCCAAGCCCATACATAGTTTTGTGGCTAAAAAAAGGACATCAGGTAAATGTCACTAAATAATGTTTAGTTGAATTTAAAATAGGAGGATATAAAGATGAAATATTATGTGATGTCATTCCCATGGATGTTTGTCATATATTGTTGGGTAGACCATGGCAATATGACAAAAATGTGGTTCATGATGGGAGAAAGAACATGTACACCCTGGAAAAAAATGGTAGGACGCACATGTTGTTGCTAATCAAGGATAAAGAAGTGAAAACAGAGATGAGCAACACTGTACTTCTCATGAGTGGGAAGGAACTTCTTAATGAGGTTAAGAAGAAGGAAGACACACAATTTATTGTGGTTAGGAAGCCCAAAATTGTTTTGACTAGTACGAGAGTAGATGATTTACCAGAAGAAATCCAGGAGTTGTTGGGAGAGTTTGCTGATATAGTAGTGGACGAACTACCTTGTTCATTGCCACCTATCAGGAGTATAAGCCATCATATCGATCTTATACCTGGAGCCAGTTTTTCGAACAAATATGCGTATAGGTTGACGTCGTAGGAAAATGAAGAAGTTAAGAGACAGGTCCAAGACTTAATGGACAAAGGGTTGATTCGAGAGAGCTTGAGTCCATGCATTGTTCCGAAAATGCTCAACCCAAAGAAATATGGAGGCTGGAGAATGTGTATAGACTCAAGGGAAATTAATAAGATTACCATCAGATACAGATTTCCATTGCCAAGGATGGACGATTTGATGAATTGGTTGAGTGGAGCAAAGTTTTTTTCAAAGATTGATTTGAAAAGCGGGTATCATCAAATTAGAATGAGAGAAGGTGATGAATGGAAGACAACATTCAAGACGAATGAGGGGTTGTATGAATGTCTTGTCATGCCATTTGGCTTAACGAATGCACCTAGTACTTTCATGAGGTTGATGAACGAAGTCCTGAAGGATTTCATAGGGAAATTCGTCATTGTATATCTTGACGATATATTGATTTTCAACAAGACAGAAGCATAACACTTAAAGCATCTAGTTGCAGTAATGAGGATATTACAGTAGGAGAAATTGTTGATGAATATGAAGAAATCATCATTTATGAGGACATAACTCATTTATTTGGGTTTTGTTATCTTTGCAAATGAATTAAAAATGGTTCCGGAAAAGATAAAGGAAATTAAGAATTGGCCATCGTCAAAGAGCATGTTTGAAGTTCGAAGCTTCCATGGTTTGTCTAGCTTCTACAGGAAATTCATCCGAAACTTCAGCAGAATTAGCGCACCGACGATGGATACGTTGAAGAAAAGACATAAATTTTTTCACTGGACGGAGGAAGCGGAGAAGAGTTTCAATCTGTTGAAGAAGAAGATCACTGAGCAACCAATTCTGGTTTTTCCAGATTTCAGCAAGACATTCTAGATCAGGTGCGACGCGAGTGGATTTTCAATTGGGGAGGTCTTAAGCCAAGATGACAGGCCGGTCGCATATTTCAGTGAAAAACTAAACGAAGTGAAGATTAAGTACTCCACATATGATAAGGAAATCTATGCAGTCATACAAGTGCTATGGAAATGGAGACACTATTTGGTTCCCAAGGAGTTTGTTTTGTACAACGATAATCATGCTTTGCAATTTGTGACTCGACAGGAGAAGTTGAACCAAAAGCATGCTAAATGGGTTGAATTCATGCATAATTTTACTTTTGTGATTAAGCATATTTATGGAACTGCTAACAAAGTTGTTGATGCATTGAGCATGAAATGTTTGCTTATGCAGGAATTCAGAGTCAAGACTTTGGGTTTTGATAACATCAAAGAAATTCATAGGGATGATCCAGATTTTAAAGAGGCATATGAGGCATCTGAGAATCCAATTCTCAGGGATAGAAGCCAATGGACTAAATACATGATCCAGGATGGATTATTGTTCAGGGGAAATAAACTATGTATTCCAAAATGATCCATAAGGGAGAATTTGTTGAAGGAAAAACATAGTGGAGGATTGGCCGGACATTTCGGTCATGACAAGACATTCTCAAACTTGAATGGCTCATATTTTTGGCCAGGGATGAGGACAGATGTCAATAAATTTGTGGACAGGTGCATAATTTGTTAGCACACGAAAGGAAAAAGGCAAAACATAGGGTTATACCAACCATTACCCATACCTGAAAGGCCATGGGACGCAATGAGCATGGATTTTGTATTGGGACTGCCAAGGACACAAAGGGGATGTGATTCAATCTTTGTGGTAGTCGACAAATTTTCAAAGATGGCACATTTCATACCATGCTAGAAATGCCAGAAAACCAATGACGCAACTCATATTGTGAACCTGTTTTTCAAGGAAGTCATCAGACTTCACGACTTGCTAAGGAGTATCATTTTTGATCGAGATACCAGGTTCATAGGGCATTTCTGGAGGACCTTATGGAAGAAGTTGGGGACAAGTTTGTCTTTTAGCTCAACATATAATCCTTAGACAGATGGACAGACAGAGGTCGTAAACAAGATCTTGGGAGATTTTTTGAGGAGCTTCGTGACTGAACACCACAGTCAATGGGATCACATTCTACCACAGGTGGAATTCGCTTACAATGATTCACTCAATAGAAGCATAGGGAAGAGTCCATTCAAAATTGTATATGGAATGCAGCCAAGGGGAGTTTTTGAATTGAAAGATTCATAACAAAATGAATTCAGGAGTGCTAGTGCAGAGGACTTTGCAGAAGGAATGAAGGAGCTTCACAGTCGAGTTAAGGAGCGATTGTAGAGTTCAAGTCAAGAATACAAGAGGAGAGTAGATCAACATAGGTGCGAACTTCAATTTGAAGTTGGTGATCTGATTCTTGCACATTTGAGGAAGCATAGATTCCCAAGGGGAACATATAACAAATTGAAGATGAAAAAGATTAGACCGTGCAGGGTCATAAGGAAATTTGGGACAAATGCATATGAGATTGAATTACCCGATGGGGTTAGAATCTCACTGATATTTAATGTCGTGGATTTGTACCCTTACAGAGCTGGAGAAGAAGGAGCTAAGGATGAGCAAGAAGAAGTCCAATGGACAAAACAAATGCCTGTAGATCAAAATCCACGAATGGAAGGCATAATTGACAAGAGGATTAGCAGAAAGACTAGGAGAAAGGAGTATTTTGAATACTTGGTCAAGTGGAAGGGACATCCAGTTGAAGATGCCAGTTGGGAGGATGAAGCAACAATTCAAAAGCATGGACAGACTGTGCAAGAGCTCATGAACATGAGTTCATGAAAATTTTCAAGAGAGGGAGTATGATGCAGGAGCATCGTAGAAAGCCAAAGCACGCGCCTAGTCAAAGGAATAACTGAACGCACACGATGCAAAAAGGACACATTTTTATGAAAATGTTTTGAATTTTGAAATCTGAAGCATTAATGTAATAGCTAGGAGAAACATACTTACATTTATGTCTTGGAGATATGAACAGATCTGGAGAAATTATTCTCATCTGCCGGATGTAATAGGCATTTAAGTTTGTTAATGTAAAGTAGGTAGATATGATTGTTAGATTAGACAGTTTATAAGCGTAGGAGGGAAAATAGATATAGACACCCTCACCCTTGTATCATGGTAACAGGAACATTATGATCATTCAGATTTCATAAGCTATAGAGCTGTATCAGAGAACTATAGAGAAGAACCCATGTACAGGAGCACTTGAGTTAATTTATGAACTTTGACTCAATTTCATGGTGTTATGATGCTTACTATTTGCATTAGTTAAATGGTATGTTTACAGTGGTTTTGTTTATTTGTTATGCATTTATTTCAATGTTGTGTCGTGTGTATGATTTCATGTTGAATGTATGAATTCAGAAAGAGAAGAAGAATGAGTTTCAATTGTTTCTTTCTCTGAGGATTCCTACAAGGAGTGCAATGAATGTTCGCAAGGTGTGCGTTGACGAGGCTCTGAGTTTTATCTTAGAAAGCTCAGGAGAGATATTGTTGTTCTCATAACTAGTAGAAGTGTAGGTGAGGCATAGAGTCGTGCAAGGTGTGCGTAGGCTGGTTGAAGCCTTATAACTTACCAATTAAGGTGAAGGTTTAAGGAATGTTGTTGCAAAGAGTGCATAGGGTCGAAGACTCAAATAAACAGAGGTTATTTGAAAGTTGTCGCAAGGAGTGCGAGTAGGATTCCTTTTGGAGGCTTGGGTTTGCAAGTGAAAACTCAGGAGGGATAGCACCTTTGAAGTGTTCAAAGGGAGGCAGAGATTGAAATCATCTCATAAAAGTCAATTTCAAGTGGAAGGACGCCAAGTCATTTTGGCCAGAGATCCTTGAAGAAGAGTGAATAAACGGTGAAACTTCTTCGTGGAAGAAGTGTCAAAATCTTGTGGACTGTTGGATCTCGCAGATCTGTGAGAAGGTTAAGGCTGAGTGTATTTTAGTGTTCAGGAGCTCAGGAGGAGTAGCGACCGTTGGATGAGAACCAACAAGAGCCATTGATTCCCCTTTGGAGTGGAATTTCGGCATTTCGACATTTCAGGGTTCGACATTTTGGAAATTCTGATGACAGGGAGCTGGGGCACCTTACATTGAAAACCCCGAAGTCATGAAAAACGATGTGTCTTTGAAGTGGAATTTAGGCATTCTGGCATTTTGGGGCCCAGGAAGTAGAGGTGACAAGTGATTTTGGAGTCGAGAGTTTCAAACTCCCGGTTCATGAAATCTCGAAAAGATCGGAGCCGTTAGGTCTATTGCAGAATTCGGGGATTGGCGCGACAAGTGATTTTGGAGTCGAGAGTTTCAAACTCCCGGTTCGCAAAATCCTAAAAAGATCGAAGCCGTTAGGTCTATTTCAGAGTTCAGGGAATGGAGTGACCAGTGGTTGGGGTCACTGCATTTCAAACTCCCAGTTACTGAAATCTTGATAAAGCCAGGACCATTGGATCGAGGGAGTCTCATAGTTTTTGACCTCGCCAAAGGCGAAATTGCAGAATTCGAGGAATCACAGGGGTAGAGGAAGGACTGTTGACTACTCGCTCGAGCCCCAAAAATCCGAAACTAGTGGGTAATAGGTGGCATATGCTCGATGCATTGAAGGAGTCAACCGTCATTGACATTTCAGGTTTCGGTGATTGCAAAGAGTTGTGGCATTGCGTCGAGAACCTCCAACTCGCGAAGCCCAAAATCTTTCGGGGCTTAAACAAAGGGTTTAATTAACTCTTTTTATGGTTTGGAAAATATCCTACGCTGATCTCGGCCCCTAGGGCAAGGGGTCTGCATCAAAACTGCACCAGCCAATATTTTCCATGCTTGCTTCTTGGAAAATGAAAACTTTCCACAATCTTAGGATATATATAACTATGACTAGCTCCTGAATCAATTAAAATAGAAATGGTTTGGTTTTTGATCATACGTTCCACTGCAATCATATGTGGGTTGATACTCTGCTTTTTTATTATCTAGGGCTGCATAGATCCTTGGTACATTTATGCCCATGTCCTCCACTGTTTCAGCTTGCTATACACTGTGAACAATCCTCACTTTTTCACCTATGTGAGGACAATATCTAAACATATGATCTCCTTTACAACCCCAACATTGAATAGGTTGATGCCTTGGCCTTTAACCACTTGTCTCAATCGTTTTGGGTTCTCTAGAAGTTGGTTGTCCCTGAGGATTATTTTTGAAGAATGGTGGCTTAGTCCCTTTCTTCCTCTGATCCATCTTGAATTTATTTTTGTATTCCCAAGATTTTTGGAAAGTTGGCCTTGATTTTTGTTGATCATATAGGCATTTATCTCACCTTATGGTATCCTCCAATGTTTTGGGATCATTATTATATTTTTTCACTAATGAATGATAGAAATCCACTCAAATATCTCTGAATCTTAACTGTTTCATCCTTGATGAAAGAAACATACCTTAGCAGTTCTAAAAACCTTCTTTCATATTCATCTATGGTCATACTCCCAATCTTGAGTTCAAAGAAATCTTTCATTTTCTTATCATAGGATCTCTTAGTCAAGTATTTCTTTTCAAAATACTTCTTGAATTCCCTCCAAGTAACATTTTTCTCTTTAATGTGTTGCACCTGCACAAGATGATCCCACCACATGGATTCCTTTCCCTTAAGTTGATAGATGGAAATTATTCCTTCTGCATGAGAAGAATAATTGTGCAATTGAAAATACTTTGTCATGCCCAACATCCATGTCTCTGCATCTTCATCCTTCTTGTGCTCACCATCAAATGTAGGAGGTTTGATTTTGTTCATTTCTCCTTGTAGCTCATCCACCCCAGACCTCTTATCATTCCTGACATGGGATGGACTTGAGATGTTGTGTGATATCTTATTGGAATGCCTCGGGGAGTGACGGTGATGTCTGCTAACACTTCTTGTTCTTCGTTTCTCATCAAAAGACCCGTGACTTCCTGATTTGCTTGAGCCACTCTCCTTATCCAATCTATTTTCTATTCTATTCAATCTATGCATTAAATTCATGTTGAAGTCCTCCTGCTGCTCCTTGGATTTCATAATCCTTTCATTATAAACCTTATGGCTTTGTACATCCTTCTGTAAATTTTTAATGGTCTCTACCATATTCATGTTTTCATCCCTTCCTTCTCCATGTCCATTGGAGTTCATTCCTTCAAAGCTCATATGGACATCCATCCCTTTGATTTCATATTCCTAGCTGTAAGCCCCCTGTGCATATTCCATTCCTATGCAATCCATTACGGTCCTGATCTGATCTAGTTTTTGTTAACTCTGCAAAATGTGTAGCCAACAAAACTTTGTCAGGCTAACTGTTTCAACAATTTCATGAAAATATGAACCATTCTAGTTTAATAATACATCATAATTCTTTCTTCTGTTTTCCTTAAAATTGAATGCCCAGATCAATTTTCTGGGTGAATAATTATATTCTATTATCCAAGACCTTTCCAACACCTGTTTGCATGCTCAATTGTAAGTCTTGAGCAAAAAGTTATGGTTATTTGAAAATTGTCCATTAATTTTTTTGTTCACCCTTCAACTTGGTGTAATTCTGTGCTGTAATTATGCATTTTTGCACCTACTCTAATGGATTTTTAGTAGGATCTCAATTAGGTTTCTTAATATACATATTTTGGACAGTCTGTCCAAGTTTCACCCTTTTCTGGGTTTTGGGATGCTAGTTATAGCCTGCTGAAGTTCTAGGCCAATTCATGTTTTTGGTATGGAATGCTACAGGTACCTTATTTTCCATCTTAAACATTTTTAACATGCCTAGAATTTTAATTCATCTCTAGGAATATTTTCTATGGTTCAATAGATTTCCATAGACTTCTCCTGTGCCTCAATCTGATTCTAGAGAAGAAAGTTATGGCCCTTCGAAGTTAGTTGGGTCTTAAAATTTACCCTCCACTATTTGTCCTGTAACCTCCTCATAAACGCTCCATTTGACGAACTATTTACACCATTAGAAATCTCTCTCCAGGCTCTTTCATTTGAGTTGAAAAGATAGATGGTTCACTTTGTGCCCATGGTTTTTGAGTAGCTAAAAATGTTGTTTAGGGCCTCAAAAACATGTTGCAAAAAGATGACCTTCAAACAATATAAAATGTTGCAGAAATTCACTGGTTTTCTGCTATTGTAGACCATCCAAATGACTTCGTGCACACAAATTTGAACTTGTACACCCATATTTAGCCTGTGCAGAAAAAACATAAGGTAGCGCATGCTTCGAACACCTATAACCAATGTGGATCACTTCTCTGTCGCACCAATAACTAGTGCACACTACTTTTGTGTCACGCGCCAATATCCACCATGCACAATTTTGGTTCATTCACTAATACCCGTTGTGCACAATTTTTGTGTCGCGCGCTAATATTCTGCGCGCATTTCACTCTACGCGTTGGACCATGCCAAAATTTAGTATGCCCCCACCGCGCACCAGTACTCTGCGCACACCATTAACTAAACTGTCGTGCGACAACATATACCCACATTGCGTGCACACCAAATTTTTTTCTCTACGCTCTGTTAATACTGCGCACACCATGCACACCATTATTATGCATGTGCACACTACATGTGCCACTCAATCCACACCGCGCAATGCTAAATTTAGTGCGCACATCCACACACCACTATTTTTCGTGTATTACCACTCTGCATTGCGTGACACCAAATTTTAGTGTGCAGACTCGTGCACCAATATTTTCCACGCATTACCACTTTGCAACACGTAGTGCCAAATTTAAGTGCACACGCCCGCGCGCCAATATTTTCCGCGCGTTACCACTCTGAACCGCAAACTAAGGAAAGTGGTTTCCTAAGTGAGATTTAGGGATTGAATCTCATCCATTGATTAGACTTGGCTAGATTGGATCTAGGCCATTGATCTTTTAGGGTTTGGCCAAAGGAGGATAAATGAGGGTATAGTGCATTTACGAGACTCATTCTTCACTTGTGAGAAGAGGAGATGAAAAGGAAAGATTGGGCACATTTCTTGAGGAGAGGATGAGGCACTTGTTTGAGGGTTTGAGGAGGAAGCATTGCTTGGGTTGATATTGCTTGGAGAGGTCTTCCATGGAGGCTTGGCTACTATCCTAGAGAGGGCACACATCTTGTGATGGAGGGCACATTTACTAGTGGAGAGGGGCACAACCTTATGAGGAGGGTGCACATCTAGTATAGGAGGCTTTGTCCATTTCTTGGAGGTTCATTCATTTTGTTGTGGCTTCCTCTAGAGATATGGAGGAAGCCATTATGAGTGAGGGTGAAAGTGTTTAGGAGGAGGGCACATTCTATGGAGGAGGGGCACAAATGCTAGAGGAGAGGTGCATTCTAGAGTTTGGAGGGCACATTCTAGTGTGGGAGAGGCCTTTACCTTGAAGAGAGAGCCATTCACCTTGGAGAGGCGCACTCTAGAGCTTAGAGGGTTCAAGGGTGAAGGAGGACGCACCATTGGATTTTTTCATGAGGAGGGGGCACACTTGAGGAGAGGGGCACATCATCATCTTGTGGGAGGATT
Organism: Picea engelmannii; assembly: GCA_009831015.1. Lineage (NCBI taxonomy): Eukaryota > Viridiplantae > Streptophyta > Pinopsida > Pinales > Pinaceae > Picea > Picea engelmannii. Next base: position 427,407 of record ML780377.1, read on the forward strand.
TCTTGAGAGGAGGAGGCTACTACAAGGGAAAGACAAAGGCAAGCAATACTTCAAAGGCCAATCAAGAGAAAAGGAAAAGCAAAGGCATCAAGATAAAGACAAAAGAAAGCAAAGGAAGAAAGACACACCAAGGAAAGGGGTGCCTTACTTCACAAGGCTTGTGGGGAGGTCTTCAAGGAACTCCAAGGCATCCAAGAGAGGTTTCTATTGTACCAGGTTCACTTGTATATGTTTCCTATGTTGTACATTTTTCTTTGAGGCCTTCTATATATATCTTCTCCAAAATGGTTTTCCCCATGGTGGGGGTTTTCTAGGGTCATGTTGATCAAAAGCATATGTGTCAATTTCATGCATTCTTATAAGTGTAGATAAACATTTTAAAGTTAGAATATCTATAGGTAGTGTTATTTTTTTTTATGTATATTTCATGTGCTAACATTGAGTAAAGAAAACACTTGCAAGGGCACCTCAAAAGGACACTTAACCATCAAAATATTGAGCTGAAATTTGGTGACTGTTTGTTGTCCTAAAACAACAACAAGGGATGACCACAGAGTTGAAACTTAGAGCCAAAATAAGGTAAAAAACAAACCTTATTTGGCAGCCTCATAGGACCTCAACAAATCTACGAAAACGACTAAGTATGGTACAATATGTATATCACAGAGAAGAAAGGTGCATATTTCATAACACATAACATATGGGAACGTAACAAACTAAGAAATTTTCTATGTATAGGTCAACACAACCCAATACCTGAACACAATATCTGTAAACATATTGCTTCCTTGCCTACATGAGTGGCTTCCATGTATTCAACTTATGTAGTTGAGAGTGCCACTATATACTATATTTTGGTCATCCAACTAATTGGTCCTCCAAACAGGTTAAACACATACCCACTTGTAGATCTTCTACGATCCAGATCTCCAGTCCAGTCTGCATCAAAAAATCCATGTATGTCCAACACTCTGTCCAATCCTGGTCTTCCTTGATAGCACAATTCATAATTAGTAGTGCCATGCAAATACTTGAAAACCCTATTTATTGTTGTCTAATGCTCCTTCCCTAGTTTTGACATATACCTTCTCAAACTCTCACTACAAGTGCAATGTACAGTTTATTATAGACCATTGCATACATCAAATTTTCAAATGCACTAACATATGGAACACAAAACATGTTGTCTTCCTATTCTTGTGTCTCGGAACATTGATCCGTGACAACTTTACACCTACATGAATAGGGGCCCTAAATGGTTTACATTCCTGCATATTAAACCTCTGCAATATTGTCTCAACATATTTCCTCTAATTTAACTAAAGTTTCCTTTTTTCCCGATCTCTTTTAATTTCCATGTCCAAAATGAAATTTGCAGCATAAATATCCTTCATGTCAAATTTAGAGGACAATTGAGTTTTCACATCTTGGATAATCTCCTTGTCATTTCCTCTCAACAAGATATCATCCACATACAAGACCAAATAAATAAGATGATCACTGATTAATTTTAAATACACACAATGATTCTCTTTTCTCCTTGTGAATCCAAGTCCCAACATGTAAGTATCACATTTTTTATACCACATCCTTGGTGATTTCTTTAACCCATATAGGGAATTTTTCATCTTGCATACTAACTCTTTCTTTCCCTTCACAACAAAGCCTTATGGATGCTTCATGTAGATTTATTCTTCCAAATCCCCATGTAGAAATGTTTTATTCACATCCATCTGTTCTAATTCAAAATCAAACGCAACAACAACACATACAAGAAATATAGTAGAATTTAGTTTGGCAACATGAGAAAAAATTTCACCAAAGTCAATTCCCTCTACCTAGGAACAACTTTTTACTACTAACCGATATTTGTATTTCTCCACTTTACTTTCTACAGTCAACTTCTTCTTAAACACCCATTTTCTTCCAATGGGATTTCTTCCAATCGACAACTCCACTAGATCCCCAGCCTCATTCATGTCCAAGGCTACCATTTCTTCTGCCAAGGCCTTTTTCCATAGTTTTCCATCCTCTGAATCCACTACCTCCCTAACAATTCTGGGATCATAATCAATAATAGACAAAGCAAAATTTGAATAGAAATTAGGTGGAGTATACCTTTATGGTTTCCTTCTTTCCCGAACTGATCTCCTCAATACTGGAGTATGAGGATCTTCTTCTCATGCTCATAAGTTTTTATTTGCATGATAATATTTTTTATGTGAGTCTATTTGGAATCTCTCAATGTTGAAGATCATGTTCATGAAATGTTTACAGTATTATAAACTATCATTATATTAATAATTATTTTTAGTTTTCTTAACTAAATTTACATTAGTCAACTCAGTTTATCTTGGGTGGTTGGGAGGAATGATTGTTATCCTCCTCATCGAGATTCAATTCATGGAAGTGACATGTTGACCTCATAACGAGAATATTTTTGTAATGGCTTCAAAATCCTTGTTATTGACCAACCTTAATAATTTTCATTCTTTTTAGAATGATCAAATATAATCATTCAATGTATTTTTATGTATACACCTAAGAAAAAATAGTCAAGATTCCTAAATAATTTAATTATAAGATTAAACAAGATAAAAACAAAACAAAAATGAATCACCAATTTCAAATAGAGAAAAGGAAAAATTGAATCAAGAACAAAAAAAAATGAAACCAAAGTAATCAACAAAATTTTAATAAGTTTATATAACCATAAAATGAAGACATCTTTTCTCAAAACAAAATTAAAATACAAAATTATGTAGTGTTCAATTTCATGAATAATCACCAGAAATCTTTGAACATTGCCTCAAACACACAACTTTTTACAAAGAACATGTTTCCATAATTATTAAAAGACCTTGTCTTCAAGCTGGGAAGATAGATCGTTTGAAAGTGGAAGTGTCATTGATGGTGGGTATTGGGTAAAACCAATTTATGTTACCATTATCTAAATATCATTTCCATTTCACATCACTCCAAAAACTGTTAGCTCACCTCTAGTTATTTAAGTTCCTTTTCTGGAGGGATAATAATAATTTTCTCTTCAATGGGTTTAGTCATAGTTTTGTTCATAATTAGAATTATGAATGGGGATTCGAGAACCAATGGTCTTGCAATATTGGTTCATAGAAATTCACCTTATCGTATCGAAAAGATAGATAATTACTTATTGTTCATATACTCCCAAAGGTCTCTAAAATTAGAATAACAAATAAATAAATCATAGAACCTTGATTCTACTCTACCATGATAATTCTTTTAGCATAGTTTAGGGTTTAGTGTGTGAGTAGTCACAAATGGTTGAAATGTCCTAGTGTAAGGTATTGTTATATTAAACACTCCCATATATGGATTACTCAACATACATGCACAATCCAACATCCATAACCACACTAATAAATAAATCATAGATCTTTGATTCTACTCTACCATGATAATTCTTTTAGTACAGTTTAGGGTTTAGTGTGTGAGTAGTCACAAATGATTGAAATGTCATAGTGTAAGGTATTGCTTTATTAAACACTCCCATATATGGGTTACCCAACATACATGCACAATCCAACATCCATAACCACATTGAATATTATGTACACACTGTGATTGTAAAAAAAATAGCCAACATTCCTAAACAATTTAGTTATAGGATTAAAAAAGATGAAAAAAAAAATGATAATTATTTTAGTAGAGTTTAGGGTTTATTGTGTGAGTAGGTACAAATGGTTGAAATGGCCTAGTGTAAGGTATTGCTATCTTAGACACTCTCATATATGGGTTACTCAACTTACATGCACAGTCCAACATCCATAACCACACTGAAGATTATGTACACATAGTGATTGTAAAAAAAATAGCCAACATTCCTAAACAATTTAATTATAGGATTAAAAAAGATGAAAACAAAGCAAAAATGAATCATCATGTTCAAATAGAGGAAAGGAAAAATTGAATGAAGAAAAAAAAATGAAACCAAATTAATCAATACAATTTTATATGCACAAAGAGAAGTTTATATAACCATAAAATGTAGTCAACTTTTCTCAACACAAAATTAAAATACAAAACTATGTAGTGTTCAATTTCATGAATAATCCTTGGAAAGTTTTTAACATTGCCTCAAACACACAACTTCTTACAAAGAACATGTTTCCATAATTATTAAAAGACCTTGTCTTCAATATGGGAAGATAGATCGTTTTAAAGTGGAAGTGTCATTGATGGTGGGTATTGGGTATAACCAATTTATGTTCCCATTATCTAAATATCATTTCCATTTCACATCATACCCCAAAAGATGTAACCTATGGTTATTTAGGTTCCTCTTATGGAGGGATAACAATCTTTTTCTCTTCAATGGGTTTAGTATTAACATATTTTTGTTCATAATTAGAAAGATGAATGGGATTTGAAAACTGAGGGTCTTTCAGTGTGACGTCCCCGACCACCCAGTCAGGCCATGATACATGAGAGAACGCTTTTGTTCTCTCTGCAGAACATACTGTAACATACCCAACATCCAACTGAGCTATGCACATAAATTTTTTGAACTGCATGCAATTAAAACATATACACACAGTACTCTCGCGGAAGCTTTATGTATAAAATGTAAACAGATAAATACATTTTGTAAATGCACGGATTCATACTGAAATAATAGTAAACATATACATGCAACATATACAAGCAATACACATAACTATAAAGATAGTTATAACCACACATAGGATATACCCATATGTATAAACACGTAAATAACAATGCAACATGTAATTTTATCACACAATTAACACTTATCTTGGTAAGAATATCACCAATTGTGTGCAGACCTTCCACGAACCTCCTAGCCTTAGACCATGCTGCTCATCACTCTCAGCAGTGGGTCACCCTCGAGCTGGGACTAAACTCCACCTGGGTAAAGGGATTCCTAACTAGGCTAATGGCTCATAGAAAACATGAAAGACTCAGTCACAGGTGCCAACTCAAACTAACAACCTACAGTCCCTCATTCCCCACATGCCTATACCACCCTAGGAAGTGTGCCCCTTCTCTGCTCAAAAGTCCTTCGGCTGCCCCACTTCCCTTCCAGGGATTCAACAACAGGCCAGACAGGAAGTTTCAGAGCCCCGTATTTGTAGTTTAGCACCTTCAGGAAGTCAATTCCCAACAATTCTCTCACCCAAAAATAAATTGCTCATGGGCCTGACAACACGCCTCTTCAATATCCCACGGGCCTGACAACCCGCCTGTTCAGTCCAGCTCCCAGGCTAACCAGCTGCACAAACTAGTCTGGGTATGGATACAGGTTTAGATACAATGACATGAAGTATGGAGGATAGATGACTACATGAGTGAATGGTCACAGAGTGGCTGAATGATGGAAGGAATGATGGAAAGAATGATGAAATAATGATCAGAAATTAACTAAGTCCCAACAATATGTATGCATGTCCCCAACTTGACACTTGTCATGTTGGGAGTTTCTTTGGCCCACTTGTCCCCAACTTTTGAACTTAGGATAAAATAATTGTCCATACTCTATACTTAAGAAATATTAATATAATATTCCTTTTTGGCTTAAGCTCCCTAGCTTAGCCCTTTTTCTTAACTTTCATCCCCCACCCTTTCCCTAACTAGTGGAGTTTAGTCCCCCATCTCTTTTATCATGGTCGGTCTACGTGCAGTGATGTATTTTATATTAATGATGAGGCATATACAAAAATAGGCGCACTGGCCTTTAACATCTAGGCTCTCTGGCCTAATTCCAAACATAAGCATCCTAGCTTATAAAAACTGGCTCACTAGCCTATAAAACCCAACATATACACAAAGGCTCCCTGGCCTCAAAATCGCGTGCACTTAAGTTGTTGCGCACGGTATCCTGGAATGTGCACACTTCCTCATTTTATTGTGCATTACATGCGTGCACTATGCCATGAAAGATGCATGCCAAAAATATATTAAACAACTCACCAGCTTAAGTACATTATTACGTTTACAGTTGGGGTTCGGCCTAGGGATATTACAATCCCCTCCCCTTATTTATGTACGGTCCTTAGTGCATTATATACCATGTACCATTCAAATTCTTTAAAATATCCAAGATTTAGCTATTGAAAGCTTGTTATCCATCTGGTGCTCTACTTTCCAGCACCAATTTTGGTACTCATACTGCAACTGGAATTCAATTGCTCTATTCCATAGAGATGCTTCATAACTAATTCAGTTCATTGTTCATTATTACATGCTTCAATTAAACTTCATTGAAGCATAAAATGGCTTTAGATCCACGAGCTTCCACCCAACCTTATATCTCACTGCTGATAAACTCTCAACAACGTACCACTCCCAAGCATGGTCTATGACTCCATCAGGACAATGGCTTCCCAAGATAACCATGACCCACAAACAATATCAACATGGTTTAGGACAAGGTACCAAACCTTAGTAGCACTCTGACCAATAGTCTATCTTCCCCACATGCCTGTACAACCCAAGGTAGTATGCACCTTCACTGTCCAACACTTCATCAGCTGCTCAACTTCTCTTCTAAGGTTCCAACACAGGCCAGACAGGAAGTATCGGAGCACCATGGCTCCAGAAGTTCCAACTTTAATCAACATCATCTCATCTGCATCACAAACATGCAGTTATCATGAGAGAGCATAATAAAAATTCCATTTTAGAAATCAAATTAATTTCATAAGGAATTCATCTTTTCCCAAAATGTGAAATTCTATTTCATAATTTTTTATTGTTGTTGGAATAATAGAATGTAGTTTTCCTTATGGCTTTCAACAAGCACCGTGCTAAATACCATTTTTTCTGTAGTGATTATATATTGCATACAACCAACAAATTGTCAGTATTTTATATACATCATAATTCAACATGTACAACACCTTATGTAATGATCTTAGAATTGCCTGCACCTAGAAGTTCAATCACAATTACCAAACAATTTAACCAAATAGAAAGACTCATAATTCTATGTATATGCATGTTCATAATTAATAACATTAAGTTCATTTCTTCAATTTGTTGAACATGAAATTTTCTGTAGTCACTATTCCTATGACTACCTGTCTTGCAACTTTCATGTTGTAATGTAGAACATTTCCTAAAATGTTCTCAACTTCATGAGTTAGCAACATTTCCACCATTAGTATAATTATTTCCATGCAAAAACATATATAGATGCACTCACAAAATGCATTCTGCAAAATGCATTTAAGTATACAATTCCATCCTGTATGAGTGCAACTTTGCCACTTACTAGGCATGAGTGCAACTCTCAATGCTTATTTATTCAATGCACCTTTGCATTCATTTTCAGAATGATCTTTATCTAAGTCATGTATCTCACCACCCATAAATTGGAAATCTGGCCAATGCCTTGACACATCTCCACACACTTCCCATTGTCTTCACAATTACTTGGATGCCTTCCTTTTCAACCTAAACACTACACCAAGAATACAATTCTGTAGTGTTTATTAGTGTTAGAAAAAATGTTGCAGTCCAATTTTTATTTAAAGGTAGGAAGCTCATTGGGTATTTCTGTGGCACATAACCTTTCTATAACCATACCTTGCCATATCCAACCATGTCTTGGTCTCATACATGACTAGATTTTTTAACATCATTCCTATAACAAGTTCTTATCTTTTATTTCCTCTGGTTATTGCCTCATAACCAAATTAACATGACATGCTACTATGTCAGTGTGTGCATTTAAAAGCTAAAAGATTTGATAACTATATCAGGCCTCTAGCCTTTACCACACCTAGTGGTAACAATACCATATTGCATATTGTAAGAATTCAATTTGGGGGAATTCTTACCTGAATTTCTCTTTGGCAATTATGCAACATAATTTCAAGAGAGAAATACTTACCTGCATGGCTGCCATTAAATGAATTTAATGATACATGATTAGCTTATGACAGTAGAAGTTCTCATGTTCTTTATAAGCGTTATAATTCAATATTCCAGCCTTATGTTGCTTCCTTCCATGTGCAACAACATTATCATAAACACTTGCAAACATGCAAGCATTCTCACTTTATGGCTACCTCAACAAGCCATAAAATACTTGCTGCTACAGTAATTGCAACAACTTCTTTCTCCCTGTATTATGTTTCCTTGTTTATCCCAGAAGTATTCCATTCTTCCAGATTCCTGAATCTTCAAGTGCTCTTCACTATAACCACAGTGCATGATTATTTCTGATCTGAGCACTTTCTAGCCAAATAACTCTTGGATGCCTTTTCTTTTCCATACAAATACTAAACTGATATTAACCTTCAACTTTTATTTACTCCCTAGATCCATCTATCCCAACTCATACTTGGATGAATTATAATTCCAATCATGCTATCTTATAGACTATGGATCTTCAACATCCATTTATTTTTCGGACTGAACTATTCCAGCTCTTACTTGACTGAATAATTTAGTATTTGATTTTTCTTGCATTCTTCTCTACTCTTTTCCAACTAGCCTCAAACTTGGCTTGCATATCCTATCTCTTATCACACTGTAGGGATGCACATATGCCTCCTTCCCTAGCTGCATAGAATTAATTAAAAACACTTAATGTTGCTTTTAATTTACCAACATAATTTCAAGTGGTACTTACACTCCCTAGAAATGTGACTCATGGCTCTATGACACTTTAAATGGATTCTTCTCAGGCACCATCTCTTTTACATTCAAAACCATGCATAGAACCATTTTCTTCTTCATGGTTATTTATTGACTCTCTACAGAGATTCATTTCACTTTTAAGTCCTTCTTGGCTTTGACATCTCCATGCTATTGTGGAAATATATTCAATACCTTTGGAATGCATCAATAGTATCTACTAATATACTTGCTTTCCCATTAGCTTGATATCTACCTCAGTACTTCTTCCATTATCCTAGCATGTTCATGGACTTGCAACTACATATTATGCTGATATAAATTTTCAGCATTTCACTATTATTTGGATTCCTTTGATCCAACTCCTACATGAACCAATTATGTTTCCAGTCAAGTTTTCTGAGTAACCTTGGATAGTTAACACCAACTTCCTCCTTGAGGTACTTGGTTTATCCCTGCCTTAACTGATCATATCAACACTTGTATTTGCTTGTTGTCTATTACTTTCCCCTGTCTTGACCAATCCGATTTCAACCTTCTTTGCACAATCCACTTCTATCATGCCATATTGATGCCCTTCATACCATGCTTCCACTGCGCACTATGATAACCATAAGGGAAGAATTACTCGATAATTGCATAGCTAATCCCTGGATATGATTCACTCTTTATCCAAATATGAAATAAGCCTCTTTCCTTATCTGATTACTATCATTCTGATAGTCAATTCCTTTTATAATAGACCTGACTCCAATGTATTGCTTAATCTGTATATTGGTTTCTTTGGGAGTGTTCACTATTTCATTCACTATATGATCTATGTTGGCATGTTTTTTAGACAGAGGCAGCGTATGTGTGTTTGTCATTGATGGCGAACATCAACATGATTAGTAGCGTAGCGATAACGACAGTGTTTGTCATTTATGGCGAACCTCAACACGATCAGTAGCGTAGTGATAATGACAAGTTTAGTAGTGTAAGATCAGAAGGAGGAAAACAGTCAAAGCACGACAAAGGTTTCGTTTCGGAGTTTTGTAGATCGGGAAATTTAAAGGAAAGAGGTTCAAATTTGCGATATGCGAAATCGCGATAACAATTTTGATCGCTGGAGTCATAGGACACGTGGAAAGCGATTGGAATTTTGCTGACTTGCACATTGGAGGATTCAACGGAGAATGGTGTGGGAACTCACGATATGCGAGATCATGAAAAGATCTGGACCATCGAATCATCGATATCATGGACCGTTGATTAGGCTCGATGAAGTTCATAAGTTCATTAAATATGAAGCGCCTGTTGGCGCAGCCTGTGGTCACCGTCGATGGTCACATGAGGGGAAGAATATAGTGGTGCTAAGCTCCATCTCGGAGTCTCAATGATCGCAACTTGGAGTATCGAGATCCTTCATCACAGGAATCATGATATGCGAGATTTTGATGAGATCTGGACCGTCGGATCATTGGAGATCTCGACTGTTGATCAGGCTCGATGAAGTTCATATGTTCGCAAAATATGAAATGCCTTTTGGCATAGCCTATGTTCACCACTGGTGGTCACGTGAGGGGAAGAAACTAGTAGTGCTAAGCTCCATCTTGGAGTCTTGACGATCATGACTTGGAGTGTTGAGACGCTTCATCACAGGAATGTCGAAATGCGAAATCACAAAATTTAAATTTTGTTTCACGCTCGGTTACAGCTAGTGGGCATATGAGATAAACGTGAAATCCTGTGGATTTGATCCAACGGTGCTGGTTAATTGGAAACTTGATCGAAGGGTTACTGTTTCACCTCACAGGTAATTGATCAGTTACGATTCAGTTAGCAGAACCAAATCATGGTTCTTGGATGGTTGGCGATTCAGTTGCTGAGGCGTTTTTGCCCAAGAAGATTCAAGGTGTAACTGAAGAGGATGTGAATAAAAGAAACATGTTGTGACTGTGAGTGCAGGGTTGTGGGGAGTGAAAAATGAATTGAACTATAGAAAAGTAAAATTACAGTATGTGCAGTGTAAAGAACACTCAGAGATGACGAACATGAGTGGAATATAATCGAATAGGTTAAGAGAGAAGAATGTGCACATATCAAAGATGCATATCTGTGAGAAGAAGATAAATCTGAGGTGTGCATGCTGAAATAGAGGAGAAGATCAGAAAGCTAAAGAGGATGCAAGCAAGAAGACACTGATGCAGGCAAAGCAGAGTGGCATAGAAGAACAATGATAATCCTGGTAAGCAAATGAAAACTATTGAATCACTATAATAAATTCACATAAATAAATTTTTTATATTTTAGGGTGGTTGGGAGGTGCTAGGGAGGACTATTGTCCTTAGAGGTTCAAGTGGGTGCTTGAACACAGGGAGTTGTAGCTTCCATCTGGTTGCATCCAGAGAAACCAGGGTGGTAGGGTAGTGCAAGGGAGAACATTGGTTCTCTGATATATAGGTCGGTGACTGTGTAACTGGAAGTTGGTGCTTCCATCCAGTTGGTGCTGGAACTCTTAGGAAGTTGGTGCTTCCATCCAGTTGGTGCTAGAACTCTTAGAGAGTTGGTGCTTCCTTCTAGTCGGTGCTAGAGAAACCAAAGAGTTGGTGCTCTTAACAAGTTGGAGCTTGTAAAATAGAGGTAGTAGCCTCACTTTGAGTTGGTGCTCAAACATAGATGATGTACAGAACTTAAAAGACTTCCTATCATTTCGAAGAAGAAGAGGTTTTCTCCCTTTATGGGTTTCCTCATGAAAAATATATCTCGGTGTATATCTTATGTGTGATTGATGCTCATTGTTTATGTTGTTCATATGCTATATAATATTGATGGTCACTTGGTGAAAGATTAAAAATAGTTTAATAGACTTAAAATTGTTTAAGCACAGTAACAACTGATTCACCCCCCCCCCTCTCAGTTGTCTTAGTAATTTCAACAATTGGTATCAGAGAGGGCTCCTTTTATTTAAAGGTAGATCTGTAAGCTTAAACATGAAAAGTCATGAAGGGACTTTAGCCAGTAAGCCTCCTCTATTTGATGGAACACATTTTGCCTTTTTGAAGGTTAGAATGAGAACATACCTAATGGCCTTAGGTGTTGATGTTTGGGATGTAGTAGAGACTGGATATACAAAGCCTGTTGTGCTGGCTTCCAAGGATGATAAGTTAGAATTTAGATTTAATGCTAAGGGAATGAATGCTATCTTGAATGGACTTGCAGAAGTCGAGTTTATAAATGTGATGCATCTTCAAACTGCCAAAGAAATGTGGGATAAACTTATTAGCAGCTATAAAGGAAATGAGAAAGTAAAAGATGCCAAACTTCAAACATTTAGGTTGAAGTTTGAACAACTAAAGATGAATGAAGATGAAACAGTTAG